>SNVD02012249.1:0-65564 GCA_013180625.2 Boswellia sacra | reverse complement strand
AATAAGTACATGAATGATTAGGATTATTCATAGAAGATGCATGGGCAAAATAATTTTTAAAATACTTTTGATTTTTATGAGTTTTATATCCTAAACCTATTTTATCAAAAACACACCTTTGGTTTTGTAACATAGAATTCAAATTTTTTGTGCTTTTTGTAAAACTATCAACAATATTTCTTAAGTCATTATTTTCCTTTTTCAAAATAGCATTTTGTTTCTCCAATTTATCAAAATCCTTTTGTTTTAAAATGTCATTTGCAGTTTTTAATAAATGTATTTGACTTTCCAAACTTTCAAAATCTTTTTGCTTTAAAATTTCATTTTTATTTTCTAAAGCTTCATTTATTTCCACCAACTCTTCTAAATGAGATAACATGATTTTTGACTTCTTTTTGAAAGCATTGATTTTTGAATTTTGTTTATCAACTTGCACATGTAAATTTTGGAATGCTTCAAGTAATTCATCATATGAAAGTTTAGGATCATAGTTTAGAATACTTACCTCATCTTCAAAAGCCATGAAGCACATGTTTGCAACTTCGCAATCTTCTTCTTCGGTGGAGCTAGCTTCACTATCATCCCAATTTGTGGCTTTCATTGCTTTGGATTTCTTGTTTTGACTCTTGAAGTAAGGACAATCCATCTTTACATGTCCCGGTTTCTTGGACTCATAGCAAATGACTTGATCATTTTTTTTATCTTGCTTTGAGCTTTGCCCTTTGTACTCCCTTCTAGAATTCTTCTTGAATCCTTGGTTTCTTCTAATCATCCTTTTTAGCTTTCTTGTGATGAATGCAAGATCTTCATCATCTTCTTCATCGTCGGACTCATCATCTTCTTTTGTTGAAGATTTGAAAGCGATATTTTTCTTTTTCTTGAAATATTCTTCATTCTCCTTCAAGGTGATTTCATGAGTCATAAGAGAACCCATAAGTTCTTCTAATGGTAGTTTGGTGAGGTCCTTTGCTTCTTGAATTGCCGTCACCTTTGGCTCCCAAGATTTTGGTAGACACCTAAGAATCTTTCTCACCATTTCAACATTAGAATAAGATTACCAAGAGATTTCAAACTATTAATAATATCCGTAAATCTAGTAAATATTTCAGAAATTGATTCATCGATTGCATCTTTAAAAAAGCCTCATAACTATGAACTAGCATACAATTTTGGATTCTTTAATGACTAGTTACCTTCATGATTTATTCAAGTGTGTGCCATATTTCTTGTGCCGTAAAACAAGTAGATATTCTATTAAATTCATTTCTATCTAGAGCACAATATAACACATTCATAGCTTTAGCATTCAAACTCAATTTCTTTTTATCATCTTCACTAAACTCTTTAGGTTCTTTAAGCATGCATTCCCCATTTTCAATTTTGGTAGGAACAAAAGGTCCTTCCAAAACAATAGACCACAAATCATAATCAAAAGATTTCAAGAAAATACTCATTCTAGTTTTCCAATAAGAGTAATCACTTCCATTAAAAAATGGAGGTCTAGAGATAGAAAGCCCTCAACATATGAAGTTGGATTAAAAGTTGTCATAGCTCAAAAATCGATTAAGATTTAAAAAATTGAGCAACCTTGCTCTGATACCACTTGTTGACCCAGGTATGGCAACCCAAGAGGGGGGGTGAATTGGGTTTTTATTTATCAAAACGGATTTAGAAAACTTTTCTTGAAAGATCAAAATTAGTTCACTCTTTCTTTGAGAATAAAGGTGAAGAAGATGAAATTAGAATTTATCAAAGATGCAATCAAAAGAATAATAATGATGAACAATCACAAGTGCAAGTAAATGTAAAGAGGAAAGGGATAGAGAGAGTGCAAACTCAATTTACGTGGTTCGGCAAACCTTGCCTACGTCCACGGGCTCCTAGCTCCACGAGCTAAGCTTTCCACTAAGTTGTAGAAATCTTTACAACTTGCTTGATGAACAACCTCACCAAGACTTTTTCTTCCAACTCTTGATAACACCACACCAAGAGTTCTTCTTGATGAACAACCTCACCAAGGCAACTTCCTTCAACCTTGATAACACCACACCAAGAGTTCTTCTTGATGAACAACCTCACCAAGCAACTCCTTCAACCCTTGATAACACCACACCAAGAGTTCTTCTTGATGAACAACCTCACCAAGGCAACTTCTTTCAACTCTTGATAACACACAATAAAGAGTTCTCTCAAGGATAACTATTATCCTTTACAATAATATCTCACTCTCACCACAATACAAGAACAAAGATAATTTTTACAACAAAAGTATAACTCTCTTCAAAGAGTAGATAAATAATATAAAAGCTCTCTAGACTTGATATTTCTCTTGCTTTTTGCTTGATAAAATGCTTCTCTTGCACTGCTTGAATGCATGGGAGAATGGCTCCTTTTATAGGCAAATGAGATGAACTTAATCAAGTGAAGACACCAACTCCAAATTTTCTGCCCACCATAAAAACCGTAATCTTGTCTTCCAGTTTTGTCAATGTTTCGTTTGAAATTTAAAAATCTGCAAAACATAAAAGATTTGCACATTTGAATAAAATTTCCATCGCATTAAGAATCAAGTCATTTGGATATCTGTAGCTCAAGATATGGCCAAAACACCATTCAGTGCTCATGTGACTTGATTTTTCTTTCTTGTGTCAATCCACCAAATTGAATGATAATTCTGTCAGCCTTCCGTTTGAAATTTGAATTTTTTCAAAACATGAAAGATCTGTATGTTTTAATAATCTTTCCAAAACATTAAGAATCAAAGCATTTGGATATCGCTATCTTAAGATATGGCCAAAACACCATTCGGTGCTCATGTGAGTTGATTTTTCTTCTTTGTGTCAGTCCACCTAATTGCATGTCAATTATGTCGGCCTTCTGTTTGAAATTTAAATTTTTTCAAAACATATGAAATGTTCTTCATTAAGTCATCTTTCCAATGCCACAAGAATCAAGTTATTTTGATTTTTCTAGCTCAAGATATGTCCAAAGGAGTATTCAGTGCTCATGTCAGCTGCTTCCATTTGTCTTTGAAATTGCATAATGATTTGGACAACCTTGCACTTGAAATTTGAATTTCATTAAAACATGTGAAATGTTATAAATTGAGTAAGCTTTCCAAAGGCTCAAGAATCACTTCATTTGGATATTTGTAGAGATATATATTACCAATTGATTGAACATTGCTCATGTGTCACATTCCTTGAGTCAATCCTTGTTCTTAAACTTTGGTGCCTTTAACATGTAGTCTTGTCCTTAGCTTCAACACTTCATTTTAATAAGCCTCTTCTTGATTTTAAAATTATTTCAATGATCTTACTCTTGCACATAAATAAACATGTTAGTAAATCTCAATTAATCAATGTGTATTGTTATCATCAAAATTATCATGTAGCCTTAGGGCTAACATATAATATTCAATATATATAGAAATGTCAATTCACTAATTTCATGCCATTAGCTTACTTAGTGTTAGCTAAAAGATTAGCTAGGCAGTTAATGCTTAGTCCAACAAAAGTATATAGACATAATATTAGTTATTCAGTTAAGTAATTGTTAATTTAGACTAATTGAATTCTCATTCTATTTAGTTTTAAATCATGAAGGGTAAAGGTACTAGCTACAAAGATTAGCGTACTAGCTAATCTTAATTATTTATTTGGTGTTCTAAAGATGATAATGCGCCTTGTGTAGAGGAAATTGAAAAAATTAAAAAAAAAATCCACAATACACACACACACACACACACACATATTCACCTTGCCAAAATGTTTTGTATTGCTCCAGCTTTGGTTGTACATTCTATACTTTGAAGTATATGAGGCTCCTACACAAAAAGTCTCCATGTTGGGACAATTCCCCACAATTAATATTGTCACCAAAGATGCAAATTTAAAGGTGTAATTGTAACGGCCCAGATATTTCACATTTCCATTACATGATCGATCTGGTTGCCATGGAAATCACATCCGAAATTTTTTTAACTTGTCTAACCAATACCACATCAATTATCCAAAATAAATACTTCAAAATAATATTACGTGCATAACCATTGCAATGATATTATAATACTTCATATTAACTGCCTAATAAGCATACCATAGTCTAGAAGTTTCGATCCAACTTCACTTCAAATTAAATCTAAAACCATCTTTTCACTTAATCACTCAAATCTACACAAACTTCAATAACTCCATATCTAATCTTGCTAACCCTGTCACTCAAACCACTCTACATAAATGTTGGTGATGGGGGTTGAGCCGTTAACTCGATAAGCATAATCAATCTTAACATATTTTTATATTAAAAACCTTTTATGAATTATAGATATTTAGTAATCATAATTTTACATAACGACATAATCTTATACTTCAATAAATTAATCAAAAAACATTTTATCAGAGGCCATATAAAATAATCAACATAACTATAAGTTGTCAACATAATAAATAATACTCCTATTAGTGCAAATAAAGAGAAAACATAAAAATCAGATTTGTTGTAATAAAATATCATATCAATTCTCGTAAAACATACAAAATAGGATAATTAACTGAAATTATCATAATTTAATAAAAAAATTAAATCATGATCATAAAACGTGGTTTTATAGTAACTCATAAAACATGTATGCATAGTAGCTGAAAACATTATCAGAAAATATAGTTTCATAGTAGCTCATATCACGCAGCCATATCATATCAAAGGATCGATTAACTATCAAACATATCATATCGTATTTGTGCGCATTGTAATATAAATCCAGCTGGAACCATAACAAATCATATTGATGAACACTTAAATATGCATTTTTAATAAGAGTTTAGTTCATCATATTGTATTAATAGTGTCATTAAATTCCTCAACTTAAGCATATTTGTAGCATTTGCATCTTTGGAATTAATTCCTCTTAATTTGGTTTTGTTACAGGTTCGGTAAAATGGGCATAACTCTCTATTTATAGATCAGAATGGTGCAATTCTTAATGTTTTGGAAAGCTGATTCAAATGTCTACAAGATTTCATTTCACAAGCATTATCAAATTCGGGCTCTTAGTGGACCAAAATTGGGCTTGAAGTGAACCCATCTACAGTCTCGGCCCACTCTGACCAGGCCTCAGTGTTTGGACCGTATATCTCAAAATACGTATCCAAATTGTGCAAATCAATATGTTCTAGAAAGCTGAGAGAAATATCTACAACTTTCATGAAGACATGTGATTAAAATTCACAACATTTCGATGTCAAAATTGATGGTCAAAGTCCGTGCCTAATGATCCCAATTGTCAAAGATATTTACAACTAATATTTGACAATTATGCCCTTGTAATTTGACAAGTTTGCCCAGGGATGTATCTATAAATAGAGGTGCCTTGTGACCCATTAGGGCATCTTGGCCTTGGCTGGAACATTTTGGCTTTGGCTAGGATCTTGTATTGTGTTTCGTGTGTTTATGTTATTAATGAATTTCATTTTTCTTGCATTTTATTTTCTTTCTATTATAATGTTCTTCTAATTTCTCTTTTGCTAAGGTGAAAGGGTGAAAAACTTGATATGAGAATAAGGATTCTCTAACCCTTAATATGTGCTTAATAATCTTAATCTTATAATGTTTATTCAATATGATTTATATTTAATTTCTTAATCAATCTTGACACCACTCGTAAATTGGAGGTCTTGATCCATTGTCGACAATCCTTGGCACATCAAATGCTTGGATCCTTTCTAGATGATGTATGGTTCTTCCTTACCGACACGAATTTAGTTAGGAACCTTGATTTGTTGTAGACATATGGTGATTGGCACATTGGATGCTTGAACCCATTTACAAGAAGTGGTATAAATATTGGTAATGAAACAAATATAATTCATATAACTAAAATGGGTTAATTATCCTTATTTGAAATATCAAGGGCGGATCCCCTAACCTTAGCCTTCATTGTTATTGTGTTAATTCTTCTTGTAGTTTAATTATTCTATTGTTTATGAACTTTTTATTTTATTTACTATGGTAGGTTCTACCACCTAATGAAATTGTTCTTTAATTTACTATGGTTGGTTATACCACCTATTTCCATAGATGGTTTTACCTCCTCTTGCTTTTTGTTTTATATTTGAATGGTCGGTAATACCGCCTACCATCTTACATATTTATTGATATTATCTTATCATTTCTTTGAATTATTCACACCATATTTGCTTATCTTATAATTTATAACGCTAAAATTCCCTTCCTCGTTGATCGACCTCGGTCTCACCGGGATTATTACTTCGACACTCCTATACTTGGGAGACAATCCTATTTTCGGATGTGTCAAGTTTTTGGCGCCGTTGCCGGGGAAGGTAAAAATTAGCGTGCAAAATTATAAGTGTTCTCTTTTCTCATCTTAGATCTAAATTTTTTATTTTTGTGTGTTCATCTTTTGCTCTCTTTTCTTCTCCCTTCCTTGCATGAAAATTTGGTCACGAACATCTAGTGGTAGACCTGTTAGAAAAACATCGTCTTCCTTAGAAAACATGACCAACAATCATGAAGAAATATTTACGGATGAAGGGGACAACCGTTCGCAACAAAATGATCAAAACCAACGAAGAACCCTCGGAAACTACATGAATCCGGTAAGGACTAGTGCACCATCTTGTGTAGTTTCTCCTCCAGATTCAATCCATTTCAATTTCAAACCAAGTGTTGTTCGACTTCTACCCACTTTTCATGGCCTTGACATGGAGAACCCATATTCCCACTTGAAACTCTTTGAAGAGGTATGTAGCTCCTACACTGACCCAAATTGTAGCATAAACACCATTAGATTAAAGTTTTTTTCTTTTTCTTTAAAAGATAAAGCTAGAACATGGCTACAAAATTTGAGGTCGAATTCCATTAGTTCATGGGATGAGATGAAACAACAATTTTTGAAAAAATTTTTTCCTACCCATAGAACAAATTCTCTTAAAAGACAAATTTCTGATTTTTCTCAAAAACAAGGGGAAACCCTTTACCAATGTTGGGATAGATATAAAGAACTACTTAATACCTGTCCTCACCATGGTTTCGAAACTTGGAGAATAGTTGCACACTTCTATGAAGGGTTAACACCTCAAGATAGGCAACTAGTAGAATTAATGTGTAGAGGAGAATTTAAAGAAAAAGACCCTGAGAAAGGACTTGACTTCCTAGATTCCTTAGCAGAAAAGGCACAAAATTGGGACACTGTTGGCACCTATGAGGTACCAAGCAAGGCCCAAACCTCGACATCCAATAGAGGTATTTACAACCTTAGGGAAGACCTTGACCTTCAAGCCAAATTCGCATCCCTAGCTAGAAAAGTCGAGGCTTTAGAGATGAAAAAGAGTGGTCAATTGAAATCTATTCAAGAAAATGTCTGTAACATTTGTGATGACAATGACCATTCTACTGATGATTGCCCAACTTTGCCTGCCTGTAGGGAATGTCTCCATGAAGAAGCCAATGCCTTGAACACTTTCAAAAGGCCAAATCACAATCCATATTCACAAACCTACAATCCTGGTTGGAGAAATCATCCAAAATTTAGCTGAAAAAATGATAATCATGCACAATCTTCACAAGTCCCTTTTCAAACACGACAAAATTTTCAAAATTCTCATGATCATGCATATGCTCCTCCTCCTAGGAATGACTTTGAAGAAACATTGCATTCATTCATTACAAAGCAAAAGACTTTCAATAGTCAAACTGCTCAAACATTAGCAAATTTGTCAAAAACTCTTGCAAAATTTGCATCTACATTTAGCATCAAAGAGAAAGGAAAATTTCCTTCTCAAACATTGCAAAACCCCAAAGATCAATCTAACTCAAATGCAGGGAATTCAAATAACCATTATTTTGATCAAGCCGATAAATTCATTTACCCAGTGGATTTTATCGTCTTGGACACACAACCAGTGGAAGCAAGCAATTCAATTCCTGTTATTTTAGGGCGTCCATTTCTAGCTACTTCTAATGCTTTGATTAATTGCAGGAATGGAGTCATGAAGCTATCATTTGGGAACATGACATTAGAACTTAATGTTTTTAATATGTGCAAACCCAAATGAAGAAGAAGATGAAGTTGATGAAGCCAATGTAATTGAATCTATTGTGGAAGATCACATCCAAAAAAGGAGTTCTTCTGACCCTTTGGAAACTTCTCTAGTGAATTCATTAGAATCAAGCATGGAACTAGAGTCTGATCTTTCTGATATATGATCTTTATTGGATTGTGCACAGGTGATGGAAAAAGGCTCAAAATCAAGATTTGAAGAATTGGGGCAAATGAATGAAAGCAAGGAAGATGAAACTCCCAAGTTAGAATTGAAGCCCTTACCTGAAGAACTGAAATATGCATATCCTAGGGAGAATCAGACATATCCGGTGGTAATTTCTTCATCCCTCACATGCGAGCAATGAGGTAAGTTGATAGAAGTGATTAAAAGGCATAAAAATGCAATTGGGTGGACTTTAAAAGATATAAAAGGCATTAACCCTTTAATTTGCACACATAGAATACATTTAGAGGAAAATGCCAAAAAATCTCAACAACCTCAAAGGAGATTAAATCCACACATGAAAGAGGTCATTAGGGCTGAAGTTCTCAAACTACTTGATGTGGGAATTATCTATCCTATTTTTGATAGTAAGTGGGTAAGCCCTACACAAGTAGTACCTAAGAAATCTGGTATTACAGTAGTTAAAAATGAAAAAGGTGAATTATTGCCAACTCGTGTCTCATCTAGTTGGAGGATGTGCATTGATTATAGAAAATTAAATGCTGTCACTAGAAAAGACCATTTTCCCTTACCCGTCCTTGACCAAATTCTTGAAAGAGTAGCAGGAAACCCCTACTACTGCTTTCTTGATGGATACTCAGGATATTATCAAATTCCCATTGCACTCGAAGACCAAGAAAAGACCATATTCACGTGCCCCTTTGGCACTTTTGCATTTAGGAGAATGCCTTTTGGACTTTGTAATGCTCCCGCTACTTTTCAAAGATGCATGCTAAGCATTTTTAGTGACATGATCGAGCATTGTTTAGAAGTTTTCATGGATGATTTAACTGTTTTTGGAAACTCTTTT
Source organism: Boswellia sacra (assembly GCA_013180625.2). Taxonomy (NCBI): domain Eukaryota; kingdom Viridiplantae; phylum Streptophyta; class Magnoliopsida; order Sapindales; family Burseraceae; genus Boswellia; species Boswellia sacra. The sequence goes on along the minus strand of SNVD02012249.1, from coordinate 56,468 downwards.
GATAATTGTCTTGAAAACTTAGAAAAAGTCCTAAAAAGGTGTGTAGAAAAAGGTCTTATTTTGAATTGGGAAAAATGTCATTATATGGTCACTTCAGGAATTGTTTTAGGTCATGTGGTGTCTTCTAAAGGCATTGAAGTGGATAAAGCAAAAGTGGAATTAATTTCCCATTTGCCTCCACCAAAAACAGTTAAAGAGGTTCGTTCATTCTTAGGGCATGCTGGATTTTATAGGAGGTTCATAAGAAATTTCAGTGCTATATCAAAACCTCTTTGTAACCTCTTAATAAAAGATACTTCCTTTGAATGGACTCAAGAATGTCAAAATCCCTTTGATACATTAATTGGGCTTTTAACTACTGCTCCAATTATGCAATCTCTTGATTGGTCCTTGCCTTTTGAATTGATGTGTGATGCAAGCGACTATGCAGTTGGTGCTGTCTTAGGACAAAGAAAAGAAGGTAAGCCTTATGTGATATACTATGCAAGTAGGACTTTAAATGATGAACAAATGAATTACACAACAACTGAAAAAGAACTACTTGCAGTAGTATTTGCATTGGACAAATTTCATTCTTATTTAATTGGTTCTCCCACAATTGTTTATACTGACCATGCAGCTGTGAGATATTTAATGTCTAAACAGGATGCAAAACCTAGATTGATACGGTGGATCTTATTGCTCCAAGAATTCAACATCACAATAAAGGATAAGAAAGGAGCCGAAAATGTCATTGCAGATCATCTTTCAAGACTAACGACAGAGACATTAATTGAAACTTCACTTATCAATGATTCTTTTCCTGATGAATTTTTATTTTCCGTTGCTATTGTACCTTGGTTTGCTAACATTGTAAATTTTCTTACGACAGGAAAAATGCCACCTCATTGGAATGCTCAAGACAAAAGAAAATTTTTAACCGAGGTGAAAAATTTTTACTGGGATGACCCGTATCTGTTCAAATATTGTCCAGACCAAATAATGAGAAGATGCATACCCGACAATGAGGTAAGTAGTGTCATTAACTTTTGTCATTCTGAAGCATGTGGAGGACATTTTTCATCTAAAAAAACAGCTGCTAAGATCTTACAATGTGGATATTATTGGCCCACCTTATTTAAAGGTGCATATGCATTTTACAAAACGTGTGAAAATTGTCAAAAATTGGGATCCATTTCAAAAAGAAACATGATGCCTTTGAATCCCATTCTTGTTGTTGAAATCTTTGACTGTTGGGGTATTGATTTTATGGGACCCTTTTCACCATCATTTGGTTTTGTGTACATCCTTGTTGCAGTAGACTATGTTTCAAAATGGGTCGAGGCAATTTCATGTCGAAACAATGATCGCAAAACAGTTGTCGAATTCTTGAAAGAGAATATCTTGAGTAGATTTGGAATTCCTCGAGCCATTATTAGTGATGGGGGTACACATTTTTGTAACAAACCATTTGAAACTTTAATGAAGAAATATGGAATAACCCATAAATTTCTACACCTTATCACCCACAAACAAGTGGACAAGTTGAATTAGCTAATAGGGAGAAAAAATAGATCTTAGAAAAAACGGTTAACCCAAATCGTAAAGATTGGTCTTTAAGACTTAATGATGCACTTTGGGCTTACCGAAATGCTTTTAAAACATCATTAGGAATGTCTCCTTATAGACTAGTTTATGAAAAATCTTGTCACTTGCCTGTGAAAATTGAGCATAAAGCTTATTGGGCCATTAAAACATTCAATACAAATTTGAATGATGCTTGCAAGTTACGTAAACTCCAACTGAGTGAACTTGAAGAAATCAGGAATGAGGCTTATGAAAATTCTAAAATCTACAAAGAAAAAAAATGAAGGTTTTTCATGACAAATCCATTGCTAGAAAATATTTTGAACCTTCACAAAAAGTTCTTTTGTATGATTCAAGATTGCATTTGTTTCCTGGTAAACTTCGGTCTCGTTGGACTGGGCCTTTCATTGTTAAAAATGTTTTCTCTCATGGAGCAGTTGAAATTGAGAACCCAAAGAATGGTAATGTGTTTAAAGTTAATGGACAACGATTAAAACCATTCTTTGAAAATTTTGACCAAAACGAAGAGTCCATTGCTTTAATCGATCATTTTTAAGGATTGATTTTTCCCGGTCAAGTGGCGGATACGGTACTCCGTGACATTTAAAGTCGGTTTTTCAGTTCCCTAAAAACTGTTGCTCACCTTGCATTCATTTTCCTTTCTTTTATCGCATGGACACCATTCTCTCAAATCTGCACAAACATTTTCCCTCTCTTCCTCCAAATGATTTGCTTAAAATTTACAAAGCTCGTGCAGAAAGACTAAGGATGTTGATGTGTAAGGGTATCTCACATGCCAAGTATGGGAAAAAGCTCTTATACCAAAAAGCGAAAAGCGAAAAGGTTACAAGTTTGTCCAAGATGTGCAAGATGGACTTGTAACCAGCGTTACCGCTCCTTGGGATATTTGTCTAACAATCGAGAGGATAAACTACAGTTCATCAAGAATGGACTGAGTAAGGAGTCTTTGGATGATATCCGAATGACTCTTGAGACGCATTCTTGTGGACTTGTGCAGCGTGAAATTTTTAATTTGTGGACACAATTTCGAGATGAGCAGGAACGCTATAGTCTTGGGAATCTGACTCAAAACGACCCTGTTTGCCAGTTTATAAGAAAACTGGATGGGAAGCATATCCCCAACTCATAGAAGGTGTTTAAGCCGTTTCTGGACGTAAAACCAGAGGAAGATGTGAGCCACAGTCACAACTACCTGTACATATGCATGCGTGCCATCATTTTTGAATTTTAATGTCATTTTTGAATTTGTATCTTTTGTTTGACTTATGGTGTCTTATTTCATCATCTTTTTTTGAATTTCTATGCATAATTGTTGAATTTTTCAACAAGCAGTCGAGCTACCTATTTGGATGTCATCATTAGCATACCTTTTTACACTCCATAAATACCACATCACTTGTTCTCTTCTTCACACATAGTTAGAGAGTTGCATAAACATGGAGGGAACTTCAAAACGTCGAATCCAAAAGATATGTGTATTCTGTGGATCTCGACCGAGTAAAAGTGAAGAGTTTGTCGAGGTAGCAAATTCTCTTGGTAGACTACTAGCTGAAAGAAAGATTCATGTGGTTTATGGGGGAGGTAGCCTCGGGTTAATGGGTTGTGTGTCAAGAGCTGCACATGTAGGAGGTAGTCAAGTTTTAGGAGTTATTCCTAAAGCTTTGGCTATAGAAAGCATTGTTGGAAAAATGGTTGGCCATGAGTTACAATATTTTCAAGATGGTTAGGGCAACTTTTTGTCCCCTGCTTCTTTTCTCAAGATGATTGGGCAATTCTTTGCCCCTTGTATAAAGAGTTTAGTACTGTCTTAGGAAAATTCTTCATCTAGCTTTAAAGGCATTATTTCTCTTTCTTTGTAGACATCCATGCTAAACGAAATGGCTCACTTCTTCCATATGTCTTGCTTCTTCATTGTTGGTGATAAGGTTGCCTTCTTTGATACCATTGGTGGGACTTGCTGGCAGATTTTCTTCTTCTTAACATGTTTTCAACACATCTAATGCCCTCCAACAATAAATTGGAATGCTAAATATGAGTTGTGCATTAATTTGATTCACATTTGAATTTTTCAAAGATTTCTGAAATTGGATAGCTTAAAAGTAATGCATTGACATTGTGATTTTTCCTAATTTCGATTTTGATACCAGAATTGCTTCATTCAAGATTCTTCATGTGTGTGTGTGCGTGTGTGCATGCGCACCTATAGCCGATCATCTTCACTTGTTAAGACTCATATAGCTTTATGGAAATAGAAACTAGTGATCAATCTCTAAAGGTTTAATGACTATCATGAGCCCACTTTTCACACTACTCTCCACTAAGGTGGGCTCTTCTCAACATCAAAAATCATTAGGGCTATATCAATCTTGTAATGCCAAGCTTGGGTCAAGGTATGATAAGGAAATTATAAAGTTAACTTACTCGTAGTCATACAACCATTCTAGGTTTTCATTGATAGCATCAACCCATTTTCATCACCATGTTTGTTTCAATTTTGAATGGCTAAACCTCTAAACTTTTGAGTCTTCATCCACCACATTTGCTTTGCTTTCGATTTTGAGTGGCTACACCACTAAACTTTACAAGCAATGGGATTAACACTTTTCTTTTCTTTTTTCCTTTTTCTTTTTCTTTTTCTTTTTCTTCTTTGAGCTCAAAATTTCAGAAAACTTCTCAAATTCCTTTCATTAAAGCATGACTTTCAATGCTTTTTTTCCTAGAATATTCATATGCTATAGTGAAGGGTATTATCTAGGGAAAATTTTTCCAGTGTTAGGATAAATTTTATGGTTTGACAAAGAAAAGACTTGATTAGGCTCAATGGGATACACTGGGGACAATGAAGTAAGCATAGGTGGGCTTGAAAGGCTCAGTGGATCCAAAAAAGGCCTAAATCAAATCTCTTATATTGTGAAGCCTAGGATTTTTCCTTGAGTGGTGATTGAGTAGGTTCTAGAGTCTTTTGAGATCTCAACATAAAGCTCTACTTGCATAAAGCGTCTCTAAGTGATAAAATAGTTCCATATTCATGGCTATTGTGCTCAAATGTTAAGGAAATCAAGAATGAAACTCACCTAGCAAAAAAGTGTCAAGCATGCAAATAACACAATCTCATGTATTACCAAAGATTTATTTCCAATAAGTATCATGATTTTATCAACGATTATCAAAAGAACACGTAACTCACATGTTTTTAGTTCAAACATCAAAATTGCATTTCAAAACATCATTATTCTTTCTCTAGGTCAGGAATTCTTCCATTGTCGGTCAGGTCTTGAATCTCCTGTCGAAGGCGGTGGCATTTGTCAGTGGTATAGCCAGTTTGTTTATGGAAATCACAATATGCATGTTGCTTATGGTTGGCTAGTTATGGGTTTTGTGAAGGCTTTGGTGTTAATGGGAACAACACAAATTGGGCACAGAGCTCCTCAAATACTTCAGATAAGGGTTTTCCTAATTGACTAAACTTCCTTGGTTGATGCTCTTCTACATCCTCATTATCTAACCCACTGGTTTGGTCATACTGCTCTTGATTTCTTCTAGGGTAGTTGTTATTCTTCTTCTATTTGACGTCCAAATCTTCTATTTCAATGCTCGAATCATACAAGTCTTCAAAAGTCTTGATGGGAAAACCTGCAAGCCTATCTCCAACGAAAGAATGGGCCCTATTGATCACCATACGAACCCGGTCCTTCTCCGTAAGCCTCGTGGTCATCTTAGCAACTTTGGCCCTCCAATGAACCAAGTATAATGAAAAGGTCTTATTGGGCTTTTGGCATATAGTCTCTAAATCCCTCAAGGTTACCCCATGTTGGGTATTATGGTGTGCCATGAACTGTTCGGATAGTTCTTCCTAATCCTCTTGAACTCTTTTGGAAATTTCATGGCCATATTACCGCATCATCTTCTAAGGATAGCATGAAGTATTTCAAAATGAAGTACTTCAAAATGCACTTCTTTGACAAGGGAGTGGTGGCCATGACAACAATATACTATCTCAAGTGAGTCTTTAGGTTGCTACGAATGAGGTTTTATCTCGCCAGAGTATTTGCGACCACGTCACTATGTCAAAGCCTATTTCGAGACTTGAGCGAACACAAACAAGCCATGAGCACATCTACAGAAAGGGAGTCTCTACCAAATTATTCAATTGGGAATTAATAGAAGCAATTTGATCCCTCGCTTCAGGACTTAAATTGCCCTCATCCCTTCAAAGATGGGTTCAGGAAGTTAGGTACGAGCCATTCGTCTCGCTCGAATCAAAATCCGGCCTCCACTAGGGTATACCAAATTAAAATAGCTCATGTTGTTATACAGTCCACTTAGTGTTGTTCAGTTTATGCACACATTGTTCATTTTATCTTTATTAGACAAATAAGGTCATTTTCAATCATAGCAGTTGTATATTCATTCCAAGAAAGAGGGAGGAGAATAGAGTTACATTTCCTTGCAAATATGGGGGAATAGGAGGAGGATTACATCATTTGTTCTTCAGCAATAAAATAAACTCTACTTCTAGCACTTCAAATATTCAAAGATAAAAGATTTCATACATAGAATATTCATGCAAATCATATATTCAATAAGCAGTCAATTCGAGATTTGATAAATAAGGAATTCCTCACCACCATATGTGAGTCTATTCCATGCTTACCAAGCCTCTTCATACATATTCACGTCATTCATACATACATTAAATTATTCTAAGTGACGGTCTCACACCATCAATGTGAGTCCACCATCACTTCATGGCCTTATTCTAGTCATATTTTTAAACATGCTATTTATTCAAAATAAAGTCAATTAATCAATTAAAATTCAATACAAAGCCATAATCTAAAATCACAGCACTTTTTTTTTTTGAAAAGTTACTTAGTAATATAAATCCAAAAAAATTAAAATGTACAAAAATCTGAGGGGCATACCCCAAAAATTATAAGAGGGACGTAAAGTCCAAACATACAATCCAATAAAAGATCAAAAAATAAAGACCACAAGCGGCCTAAAACAAAGTAAAAAGGCCACAAACGGTCTTAACAACATAAATGATAAATGACCACAAACGGTCTAAATCATAAAAGTACAAGAGCTTCAGCCGTTCTTGTTTTTCTTCTTCTTACCCTTCTTTACCGGGGTAGCTGGGGTGTCCGTATGAGTATGATCAATCCTATCAGATTGATCTTCATCACTCAGCCTATTCAAAGGCTCAAAACGGGAGGGAGAAGTCTCAAGAGGTTGTCCTGTGTTTATCCGCCCTGACGAAGCAGATGCCTCGCGATTGGTTGAACAATGGATAGTACCCAAAAGCTTACCTTGGTTGGTCGCAAAAGGAGATAAAGAGTCAGAATCTGAAACTGACACTGCGCTCAAAACTATAGCAGCCTTAGGAGGCACAACTTGCATTAGAGAATCTTCTGGAATAGCAACAGCTTTCGAACTCTCAGCGACATCAGTCGCAACCTTACCCGAATTCAATGGGGCACCATCAGAAGGGGTGCTATCAAAGGTGCTAGCCTCAATCTTATCCTGAACTGATGTCTTTGTCGGTTTCGGACAATGGTGACCAAACCTGCGACATTTGGAGCAACGTTTTGGAATCCACTCATATTCGACTTCAATTTGGATGGGCTCAGGAGAGAGTTTGCACTTGAACTCAAAGTTCTAGATCGGAGGGGGCTTTGCATCAAGAAGAACATATACCCTTGCATACTCCAATCTGGAAAGATCGAAAGTTGTCTTGTCACAAGAAATAGGTTGTCCAACCATGCTGGAGACAATGCCAAGACTTTGGTTGTCCACAAAGGGAACGGCAGGCCATATAATCGGATCCAAACAGGAATATACCTCAATTGATTTGAATTAAAATCTAAATGTGGGCTCCAAGGTTGTAAGACAATTGTTTTACCTCCGAACATCCAAGGACCGCGAGCAATGATTTTAGAACCTCTTCCTCCGTTTGGAAGGGGAAGATGAGAAACCCCTTGTTTGTGGAACGGACGTCCTCCAAGCCGTTGGATTTCCATGCACGCATGGCCAACGAGCGAGCAGCATGAAAAGGCATCACATATCCCGGAAAGAAACCAACAAGACATCTACTCCATTCAGCCACATTTTCATCGACAATCTCATCTGGGATCTCAAGCACTGTACTGGTTTCTTGGGAGTAATTCCCAGCAGTTTGCATCGACTACTCGAATCAGTAATCTTAACTTTGTCAGCCCAATTTGTCTTATGCGGATCCATTGACCAAACCACAAGGAATCAGGAAATCGACTAAGAGACAAAGTTGCATGGAATAACCTAAAAAATAATCTGGGCGGGGCTGATGAACAGTGTCTCCAGTAGGATGAATAGTAACCACCGCGGTGAACAGTATTATCCGAATGAAGAAACGGCGATTTGAGGGGTTTGTGGTTGGAATCAAATGACGACCAAGAAGGAGAAGTTGGTTAGTGTTGTCCGATCTACTAGATGGTGGCAAATGTGAGATGCAACTCGCCGTTTTCCGGTGAAAGGTGGCGGTGAATAGTAAATCCGTAACTTTGTGGCCTTGAACGGAGGTGATGCGGCGCGAATCTGGTGGTACTGATGAAGGGAAACTTGTAGAACGTCGCCTGATCTACAAGAATTTGATGGAGGTGAGATACCACTCGCCGGTGACAGCGGCGGGCGGCGGTGAATAGTGAAAAATCGAAACTTTATGGCCTTGAACGGAGTTGTTGCGGCGCGAATCTGGTGGTGCTAATGAAGGAAAACTTGTAGATCGAGTCAAGACCAACACGATGATAGTAAAGGTGGTGTCCCACTCGCTCGTCATTGGTAATGAACAGTGAAATCTGAAACCCTTTTTTGCAATTTTAACTGTTTTTCAGCCGGAAACTGAGGGCGGCCCAGAAGGAAAGTTGTCTTAGGATATCCCGATCTACAACATATGTAGATTTGAAAGGCTGATTCGCAAATCGGCCGGAGTGAACAGTAACTCCGGCGACCCTAGTTGAGAGAAAAATTTTTCTCTTAAAATCACAGCACTTCAACCTAGATTTCATAATTTTATCATGGCAATTCTACCTATTGTTATTCTAGCATAATTCATAACAATTTATAGTCGATTATGGCATTTCTAGCCTAATCACATCAATCAAGATCAAACATGGCTATTCTAGCCTAATTTAAGCATTCAATGATAAACATGGTAATTCTTACCTATTCTATACTATTTCCTATCATACTTCAAAATAATCTTTAAGCCTTCCTAGCGTGATTCTAGTCACGTGCTCTTAAGCATAATTCTAAACATGTGCTCCTAGGCATGATTCTAAGCATTCGTAAAGAAAATAAATTCCTAAACATGTTTCTAATAAAAGAGGGAAAGTTGACTTACCTCAACATGCACTTCTACCTTGCAAAACAAATAAAGAATTAAACAATTCTATAAAATCCTAAACATACTTCTAAGCATTAAAATAAATCCTAAACATACTTTTTCTAAGCATAAAAAATAAAGAAGAAATAAAGAGAGAGAATAGAGATTTGCTCTTAGGACGTACCCTTTTTGGGTTTAGAGTAATATAAAACACTCCAAAACTTTAGGCTATAAAAGACTCTTTAAATTCTCAAGTGTGTTTTCAAGAGGGAGAAGAGATGAATTTGATGTGTGCTGGAAAGTGAGGAGGATCAGGGTTTATATAGTTGAGGACTGAAATTGAAAAAGGAAGAAAGAGGATGAAAAATGAAGGTTGGTGGCAAAATTTTCCAAAATTAAAAGGACAACAACTGACCGATAGTTGGAAGACCACTGAGCGACACTATAATAATAAGTCAGCTATTTGTAGACTACTGGCTGGCACTCTAACATCGACCGATTGTGGCCCACCGAACCCTTCAATTTTTTCATTTTATAGATGTAGTCCCTTCTGACCTTCAGCCATTCAATCACGTGTAACTCTTCAAGTTCAATTCTGATTTATGATCCATAAAATTCTATAAAAACTAGACATCCATAGATTCGCAACGGTATATGAGTCATAATCAGATTCCTCCTGGATTAAGTTTTGTGATTTTTTGAAGTCATGTATTTATTTTCAAGACTCTTGGCCGGTTTCTTCTCACTTTTTTCCTTTGGCTTCCAAGGGTATTTCTATCATTTTTATTGCTTGATGTTCATCTTCATTTCATCATCAAGCCTCGAAAATCTAGTGTCTATAGTTGCCCTCTCCATTGAACTTGGGCAAGTCATTCATGCAGAACTTCGGTGGCTAATCACTATCTCCAATGAGTAAGATGCTGTCTAGGTCTTCGAGCCCTTTTAGTCCCTTCTTCTTCAAGAGGGATTGGACCTTCTCCATATCTTGGCCAACCATCTAACTGATTCGGGCTTATTTTGATTGGCTGGGCCTTTCCCTTGTATCTCTACCTTGGCCAGTCTCACCCTCGTCACCACTATTTCCTTTGGGCAGTGGTTAGTTTGTGCGGTTAGGCTCATTCTACATGGCTTCTATAAGTTAGGCTATTTGTTGTTGAAGAGCGGTGATGTCAGCCCACACTTGAGCCATCTTAACATTGTGCGACCATTTTAGCAACTAGTTCCTCTTGTCTTGTCAAACAACCACCTCGTCTAACCCAAGCTATGATGGCTGCAAAACAAAGGTGTTAATGCCATGCGTGTATGCATGATACGATGCAAGCTCATACAAGGGCATAGCCATTCTTTCAGCCTTCTAACCTTATTTCTCTCTCACACGTGAGGTAAAGTCTCATTTCCAACTCATCATCATGGGATGTGGGAATGCCAAATTCTTTCTCCTAATTTTAACATTCAAGTTGACATTGGATTCTCCATGATTATCATAACATGGCTTCTAAACATCACGACAATCTTGACTCATGGCACATGTCCCCATTTTGTTCTTATGGGTGACTTGACATATGGCATTCATTCTTGTTTCGATGAGGTTTGAGTTGATGTTATTCTATTCATGGGGAATTTACATCCATAGACATGTATTCAATATAGGTTTTAGATATTCATCCTATTGGAAATTTCTAGATTTGTCTACATGGGCTTGAGTCTCAAAAGTCCAATGGTCTGGGCTCATTTGAGCCAGAGATGCCCCCTTGAGCTGGTCTCTTTTCATACCAAATCAATGGTACATGCTCAAAGGTGGTGACATCAACATGAGTCGTCTAAGGGTCGAATGGAGCCAGAGATTTCTCATGCCAATGCCACACGACTAATTTAGGCAGATCGTGCTCATTGTGTGCAAAATGTAGTGATACAAGGACTCAAAATATCAACATGAGGTATTAGAATTTGGTATCCCAATCGAAATCAACTTCTCTTATCCCCAGCTAAGTCGCCACTGTGAATGGACCTTTCATCTCGCAGGAGCATTTGCAGCCATGACACTGTATCAAAGCCTCTTTTGAGACTTAAAGGAGCACAAACAAGTCATGGGTATATCTAGAGAAATGGAGTCGCCACCCAATTCTTCAATTGGAATGATTAAAGGCAATCTGATCCCTTGCTTTAGGACCTAAACTACCCTCATCCCTTCAAAGATGGTACAGAAAGTTAGGTACGAGCCATTCGCCTCGCTCGGATCAAAGTGCAGCCTCTATTAGGGTATACCAAATTAAAATAGCTCATGTTGCTTGTTTACACTCAAAATATATCGCAACTATTACAATATAGGTTAAGGTGTCGATCTCACGAGGAAGCTTTTGACAAAAGAGGTTAGCAGAACAAAAATACTAAAAAGATAATAAAGACATAAAATTTAACTTTGAAGTAATTTATTATAGAGAGACTACAATGCATAACAATTGTAAGAAATCGATGATAATTAAGAGGTGAGACATCGAAAATCACTTATATGTTTTATAAATCTAATCCCCACTTTGATTCAACAATTATAACTCAATTAAAAGTTTCACATCCCAAACAATCAATCAAAAAATATGTATTGTAATTATAATTGATAAACATATGTTTGATATGCATAAATGCTTTACAAGTAATTTTCACCAACAATGTTCATCCTTACAAGTTATTCAAGATCGACAATATATCAATTGACAATATTGAAATAAAAGACCAACTCATAAAATGAAACTACCAATAACAATTGTAATGCAACATGAATCACATAAAGAAAGCGTGACTGAATTTATATAAAATTAAGAATTATAATTTCCAGATTAAAAAGAAGTCACAAGATGAGAAAAAGTTTAACACATAAACACACTTACAAACTTTATAGCCCTTTGAGGAAGAATTGAAGTAGAGAAATTGATAAACTACACATACAAATTCATCTCTAGCCTTACCAAGAACTCTAGCCTAATTTACAAACCATTCTTACCATTTCTAGAGAGAAAATTAAAGAGAGAATTGTAAGATACAATGATACAATGGAATCCAAAGGATTTTCTTCCGTATTAAGCTCCTTAAGGTGTCCTTATATAGGTGATTAAATGGAACTATTCTAGTGTGAATCAATCTTCCGCATTTTCGACCACCAACCCTTCCATCAACTTGCAACACGTTTTTGGCTTTCAAAATGATTGAATTAGGCTTTGTGGAAAATCAAAGTTGTAGCTTTCTGTCTCATCTTTCCGTAATCATCAGATTCATACAATTTGGATAAGTCTTGTATGAGATATAGTCAAAATACCAAAGATGGGTCGAGTTGAGTAGCAGCTGCAGTTCAACTTTCTTTTGTCTTAATTTCGACCCATCAAATGTTGGATTTGGGCTTTTGATTGTTCTTCAACTTTGTGTACGATTGGGTCATGTACTCTAGGTTCAAGAATCTCTTCATTTTGATTTATAGATTTTCACTTTACTAAACCTACACAAAGATTTTCATTAATCATAATTTAAGGACAACACTTTATTTCAAGATAAAGACTAAAAAAATGAAAAATAATTATGCTAAAATGTCATAAAAAGTTTTAAAATATTGATCATATAGCATTAATCGTTTATAATTAAGAATGTATTTTCATACGTTTATCATTGCTATACAATCCACCTAAGTTTTTCATTTTATGCACACATTCCAATTTTATCTTCTTTAAGACATGTAAGGTGATTTCATTCAATAACAATTGTATATTCATACAAAAAAAGAGGAAGGAGAATAGAATTACAGTCCTTTTAAACATAGGGGATACGGGAGAGGATTACATTGCTCTTCAACAATAAAATAAATTCTACTTATAACACTTCATATATTCATTCATTCACTCATACTGATCATAGCTCATTCATGTAAATCACATCTTCAATATAATCAATCAATGCGAGATTCGATAAATAAGGAATTCCTCACCATCATATGTGAGTTTATTCCATGTTTATTAAACCTCTACATGCATATTCATACACACAATTATCATTCTTAGTGATGGTCCCTCACCATCAATGTGAGTCCACCATCACTTCATGGCATCATTCTAATCATAGTATATTCTTATATTTATTCATATCAATCAATTAAAATTCTCTACAAAGCCATAATCTAGAATCATGGCACTTCTACCTAGATTTGATAATACTATCATGGTAATTATACTTAAGCATGGCAATTCTAGCTGCCTATTCATAGTAATCATCATGGCATTTCTAGCCTAATTATAGCAAGCAAGGCATATTCTACCCTAATCATGGTTATCATGGCATAGTATAGCCTAATTCAATCAATTAAAGCAAACATAGCAATTTCAACTAATCAAGGTAATTCATACCTAATTCTATGCTATTTCCTAGCATACTTCAAAAATCATAAGTTTTTCTAGCATGATTCTAATCATGTGCTCTTAAGCATGATTCTAAACATGTGCTCCTAGACATGATTATACGTGTTCATTAAGAAAATAAACTCCTAAACATAATTCTAATAAAGGACAAATAGCGAACTTACCTTAACACGCTTATCCATCTTGTAAAACAAACAAGGGTTAGAACAATTCATAATAACCTTAATCATGCTTCTAAGTATCAAAATAAAACTTAAACATACTTATTCTAAGTATAAACAAACCTAAACATGCTTATTCTTAAGCAAGAAAAATAAGAAAGAAATAAAGAGAGAAAAGAGAGAACTGCTCTTATGATGTATCCTTTCCGAGTTTATAGAAATATAAAACGCCCGAAAATTTTAAACAAAAAAAGACTCTTTGAATTCTCAAGTGTCTCTTCGACAGGGAAAAGAGATGAATTTGATGTGTGTTGAGAAGTAAGGAGAGGGGTTCTTTTTATAGTGAAGGGTTGAGGTTGAAAAAGGAAGTAGAGAAACAAAAAAATGAAGGTTGCCATCAAAACTTTCCAAATATGCAAAAGGAACAGTAGGCTGGCTATGTAAGGACTACCAATCGGTAATGGGATAGCCGGTCAGCTGTGGATGGATCCCCGATTGGTGGTAGGTCAGTTAGACGGCTATCCTACAACCGCTAGCCAGCTATGACCCAGGAAACCCCCTTGTTTTGTAACTTTTCAATACAATCCTCCTTTAACCTTTCTCTGTTCGATCATGTATAACTTTTTGAGTTTAACTCCGATTTGTAATTCGTAAATTTCTATGAAAACTAGACATCCGTGTTTGCAATGGCATATTACTCATCAATAGATTTCTCCTAGATTAATTTCTATGATTTTGTGAAATCATGTGCAAGTTTTCAAAAACCTTCCTTCCTTTTGCTTCCAAGGGCATTTCGATCATTTCTATTACTCGACATCATCTTCATTTCAACATCGACCTCAAAGAATCATTAATTTGACAAAATCTCTAGAACATTCTAATCAGGACAGTGAAGAAATAGAAGAAGCTTTCACACCAGACAACGTAGTCTTAATGAAGGATGATGTAACGAACATGTCTGACAATATAGAATTGGATAGAACCGAAGTCAAAATGATTAAAGGAAAAAAGATCCACCCTCATGGATTCAAAAAGCACATCCAACTTCATCAATTATTGGAAGCCTAGATGGTGAAATGAGAACAAGGAGCAAGGTAAGGAACAAGGTAAACTTTCCTTGCTATGTTTTCCTTAATTGAACGAAAAAATGTGAAAGATGCATTGAAAGAGGATGTATGGATATAAACGATGTAGGATGAGCTAAATCAGCTTAAAAGAAATGATGTATGAACCTTAGTGCCTAAACTTGAAAATGTGAATATGATCGGGACTAAGTGGATTTTCAAGAATAAAATTGATGAACGTTGTTAGGTAGGTTGTTAGAATTAAGGCTAGATTAGTATCAAAAGGATACACATAGATTGAAGGAGTGGATTTTGATGAAACATTTACCCCTGTAGCTAGGTTAGAATCCATAAGACTGTTACTTGCCATTGCATGCCTACTTGTTTTCAAATTATACCAAATGGATGTCAAGACTGCCTTCCCAAATGGCATCTTGAATGAAGAGGCATATGTAGAGCAGCCCAATGGATTTGAGGACCCTAAGTGTCTAGATTATGAATATAAGCTAAAAAAAGCTTTGTAGGGCCTGAAACAAGCTCCAAGAGATTGGTATGAGAGGCTTACCACTTTCTTGATACATAAAGGTTACACTAGGGGCAGCAATGATAAGACACCTTTTATTAAATATGCATCAGATGACATTATCATTGCATAGATTTATATTGATGAAATTGTTTTTGGTTCAACTAAGAAAGGGAAAACTGATGAATTTTGTTGAGTTGATGTACAGGGAGTTTGAAATAAGCATGGTTGGAGAACTTTCTTGGATTGTAGGTCAAGCAAATGAATGATGGGATATTTATCTCGCAATCTAAATATGCTAAGAACCTAATTAAGAAATTCGAGTTAGAGAAGTCAAAACCTATGAGAACTCCAATTTGCACTGACTTAAAGCTTTCTACAGTTGATGCAGGAAATGACATTGATGCTATTTTGTATAGGAGCATGATATGAAATTTACTTTATCTTGCTACTAGCAGGCCTGATATTTGTTTTAGTGTAGGTCTTCGTGCAATGTTTCAATCAAAACCCAAGAAATCTCACTTAACTATTGCGAAAAGGATAATAAGGTATGTGAATGGTACCTCAGATTTTGGTATTTGGTATACTAACGAGACAAATTCTTGTCTTGCAGGGTACAGTGATATAGACTGAGCAGGAAATATAGATGATAGAAAAAGCACAAGTTGTGGATGTTTCTATCTAGCAAACAATTTGGTATCATGGCATAGCAAGAAGCAGAACTCTATCTCACTATCCACAACAAAAGCTAAGTACATTACTGGTAGAAGCTGTTTTGCACAACTGATATGGATGAGGTAAATGCTTGAAGATTATGTTGTTTAATCAGGTTCTATGACTATATTTTGTGACAATGCAAGTGTTATCAACATATCTAAAAACTCAGTTTGGCATTCTAAGACTAAACATATAGATATTAGATACCACTTTATTAGGGAACTTCTTGAAACCAAGCCAATCCATATAAAAAACTTGGCATCTGAAAATCAACTTGCTAATCTGCTCACAAAGGCACTTGATGCTTCAAGGTTTGAACTTTTTATAAAAGCAATTAGCATTTGTCAATTGAATGAATGATTAATGCATGTTTTAACTTTTTGACATGTTTAAGCATCATAGGATAGATTCTATTTGGTGTATGTTTGAGCAAATTTTTTAATGTGTGTTGTTCAATATTGTATAACAATATATAGAGAAGGCTACCTGTTAATGAAATGTGAAAGCCAGCCTCTGAAAGCAACTTATAGGTATTTTGGAGATATGTTTAGGTTAGCCACTCTAGAGGAAAAGGGCTATCTCATTGCATGAGTGAAAGCTACTGCATTTAAATAAAAAATCTTTGAGATTAATTCAAGTGTATATAAAAAGTATGCTTTGATTAACAACTCAAATGCATTTGTGTTTGTTAGAAATTATCTTTTTGATGTTATGCAACATAATTTTTTGTGAAATTTTTCTAGTTGAATTCCGCTCAAAAGCATACTCAAATAGAATGCATTTTATGATGTCCAAACATGTTTGTTATACTTTGTATACTAGTTTCTGTTATACGTGTTTTAACTGATTTTTTATGCCTTGAGTTGACTCAGATTAAAAACTTTGGCTGTATTATCATGTCAGCATGCCTCATTAGCTAAGTAGATTGACAGATCTGAACGGTCAGTGGCAAGAATCAAGTTACTGGTTTCAAATGGAATTTAATATTATCTCATTAATTATTTGAGATAATCTTGGTAATTTAATCCTAATTATCCACAAAATCTGTCTTTGAATATGATTAACATTCTAGGAAAGAGAATTAGAGAATAAAACAAATTCCCATGGTTATATAAATCAACCTCATTCTAGGGTTTGTTTATTTCTTTGTTTTCTTTAATAACTCTATTTGTAGAAATCTTAACAGCTCTTCATCTTCAACTCTTCAATCGATCATCAATGGTGAAGCTGAGAGAATATCCTTCTTCAAGTAGTGAACAAGAAATCCCAAAGGTCCCGACACTAATTCTTCAGAAGAACAGAATGAAGACGAAACTATGCCTCAAACTGAAACAACTCTAGTGACCCAGACAACCATATCAACTCAGATAATCAAGGCGTAGAAACCCTTGTAGCAGCAGCATCAGAAAGCTCAATAGGAACAAGATGATGATGACTCGAGTGAGGTTAAGGAAGAAACAAGTAGTGATAATTCAAGTGATTCAAGTGAGCAAGAGGAATCAGAGGAGGAGGAAGAATCGGGTAGTAAAGAAGAGGAGATTGAAACCGATCCTCAACCTTTTTTTTGGAAAAGTTACTTAGTAATATAGATCCAAAAAATTATAATGTACAAAAATCTGAGGGGCATACCCCAAGAATTACAACTAGGATGTAAAGTCCAAGATCAAAAAATAACAGCCACAAGCGGCAAAAAACAAAGCAAAGATCACAAATGGCCTCAACAACATGAAATAAAGGCTACAGGCGGCCTGAACAAAGCAAGATTTCCAATGATCATAAATGGCCTAACAATTAAAGGAAAACAAAAAAATGATCACAATGGTGCAAATATAAAGAAATAGAAAAAAAATCAAGTATGATTAAGTAAAGTTCAAAGATTACAATCCACAACCACAACAACAACATGCAACACCAATCTCAGAAAAGTTCTTCACGAAGGAGAGTGAAACAAAGTTCAAAGATTACACGTCCAACAAAAAATTACAGGTTGAGAGGCAAGTCGTGATCGACGACTTCAATGAGTTTAGATTGCACACCTTGTTGGAAACCAGATCCTGGTTTTGTACAGTAAATGATTTCCAACCTCCTATTAAATCTTTGTTGCAAAAGTTTTACTAAAATATTCAGCCATCAATTGATAAATCTAATAGTCCATATTATCACCTGGTTTATTATTGTGGAAAGCATGTGGAATTTTCTCCGAATGTGATAAATAACTATTTAGATATCCCACTAGGCTATGCATATGATGTTGGTGGTGATTTTGACATGTCTGACATAGCAAAGGAGTTGACTGGTACTGATATTACTAAGGATACATCTTTGAATCAAAAGGTTTTGACCACCAAGTATAAAATTTGGCACAAAATTGCTCAGTTCAATTGGTTTCCTTCAACCAACCAAACTGATGTTAGGAAGCATAAAGAAAAATTTATGTATTGATCGAGAACAAATAGGCCAATCAATCTAAGATATTGGATTTATAGGATGGTAGTGCAAACTTCAACTTATGAATCTGATTGTCATAGTTTAGCATTCCCTTGTTTGATTATTGGCATTTTGAAGAGGCAATGAGTGAAAATTGAAGCAAATGAGGTCTTGAACCCTTCAAAGCTCCAAGTTCAAAGCTGTTTTTGAAGTAAATACATGTACTACTGGGGGGAGAACCAACAAAAGATTAGAAACCTACAAAACACAAAAAGAATACTGCTCTTAATGCTATTGCTAATTTAAAATCTAATGTGCAAGTGTTCTTTGATAAGATTGATCTTATAACTACTATTTTAAAGCATTATTATCGAGATAAATTCGTTGAAGCTAAGATAGAGCATCGTGCAAATATGGTGGCACAAGCGAGACAAGCTACTGCTCAGATCACAACAGCAAAGGCTCCTATTACTATAAAGCCAAAGCAAAAACCTGCCAAGCCAAAGAAAGTTCCACCAAAAGAGAAAGCACCAGCAAATAGTACAAAGTCTGTAGCTGGAACTTCAATAGCAAAGAAATCAGAAAAAGCAAAAGGGAAAAGTCCAGTACCACCTACTCCATCCAAATTGATTGATAAAAGTGATGATGATAGTGAAGCTATACCAAAACAACCTCCAAAGAAAATCAAGAAGACTGTTAACAAATAGCAATCAAGGCCAAAAACACTTGTTAAACTAATTCACAGATCCAACAGGAAGCATTGATTTGTTTTGGCTTCTTATGAGCAAACCCGGGGCAGAAAAGAATTGATTTAATTTTTTTTATTTTTCAAACTCTAATGTCTTTTTAACTAAATGCTTTGATGATGTTTTTAGGTAGCTTTAATGATGAACTTATTATCTTTTAGGTGTTTTTAAGATTTTTGTAGATGTCTAATACCTGCAAAATGAATTTGCTTAGTTTACTGCATTTGTCCAACTCCTGCAGTTTTTATTTTAGCATATTTCTTTTAGCAGAATGTTTGAATGTTTAAATTGCTTACTAATGTTTGCTTAATATTTGCTAAATTTTGTTTTTTAACTCATTTGTTTTATAGATACTGGATTCCAATTGAATATATCCAGTTTGAACATTCCAATTTTGAATTTTATTCATTGAGTTCTATTACTCTAACTTGTTTGCTTGCAGAGTATGATAAGTCTTATTACACTCTGTCAACAAGGCTTTCATCCCCCCAGAGTGCTTGCAACCACGACACTATGTCAAAGCCTCTTTTGAGACTTAAGGGAACACAAACGAGCCATGGGCACATTAGGAGAATGGAGTCACCACCCAATTATTCAATTGGGAATGAATAGAGGCAATTTGATCCCTTGCTTCGAGACCTAAACTACCATCATCCTTTTAGAGATGAGATTGGAAAGTTAGGTACGAGTTATTTGACCCGCCCAGATATAAATTCAGCCTCCACTTGGGAAATACCAAATAAAAATAGCTCGTGTTGTTACTTAGTTCGCTTAGATTATTTGTTTTATGCACACATTTCTATTTTTATCTTCATTAGTCATGTGGGGTGATTATTCAATCCAATAGCAATTATAAACATTCATAGAAAGAGGGAGGAGAATAGATTACATTTTCATCATACTTAGGGGAATGGGAAGAGGATTACATCATTTGTTCTTCAACAATAAAATAATGAAATATTACATACATTCATATGTTTGAAAATTCATTCTAAGTAATGGTCCCTCACCATCAATGTGAATCCACCATCACTTCATGGCATCACACAATTACACTTCTTAATATACAAACATTCATACATAAACAAACAAATTATAAATCAAATAAAGCCATAATCTAATATCATGGCATTCGAGCCTAGATTTTGATAAATACTATCATGGCAATTCTACCTATTGCTTATTCTAGCATAATTCACATTAATTATCATGGCGTTTCTAGCCTAACATGGCATTCATGGCATATTCTAGCCTAATTCAAGTAATCATCATCAAACAAGTAATTCAAAGGTAAAATAGTAATTCTTACCTATTTTACGCTATTTCCTAGCATTCATCAAAGCAAATAAGTTTTTCTAACATGATTCTAATCATGTGCTCTTAAGTATGATTCTAAGTATGTACTCCTAGGCATGTTTCTAAGCATTCGCGAAGAAAGTAAATTCCTAAGCGTGATTCTAGTAAAGGAGGGATTGCGGACTTACCTTGATACACTTATCCATCTCGCAAAACAAATAGGGTTAGAACAATTCATAATAACCCTAGCATGCTCCTAAGTATAAAATTAAAGCCTAAACATCCTTCTTCTAAGCAAGAAAAATAAAAGAGAAAATGGGAAGGAGAAGAGAATTATGCTCTCAAGACATAACCTTTTCGCATTTACAGTAATAGAATGCCTAGAAACTTTATATTGGAAAAAACTTCTCGAATTCTAGAGCGTGTCTTCAAAAGGGAGAAGAGATGATTGTATTCGATAATTGTTGTGTCCTGCAAAGTAAGAAGAGAGAGGTTTATATAGGAGAGGGATGAAGATGAAAAAGGAAGAAATAAAACAAAAAAGGAAGGTTTATATTGAAAATTTTGGAAAATAAGCCATAAAGGGCCGGGCGGCTATCTGACAATTGGTTGGCCATCATCTAATAGCCAAGCAGCTATCATATGGCCAGGTAGCTGTCATGGATAGCCAAGCGACTGTTTGACAGTTGATCGGCTATTATCCCTTCAATCCCTTCCTATTTTGCCATCCTTCGATGTAGTCCCTTCAGACCTTTGCTCCTTCGGTTGCACATAACTTCTTGGATTCAACTCTGAGTTGTGATCCATAAATTTCTATGAAAACTATACATCCGTAGGTTCACAATAATATATGAATCATCATCAATTCCTCATAGATTAGCTTCTATGATTTTTCAAAGTCACACGTTAGTTTTCAAGACCTTTTACCAACTCCCTCTCACCTTTCTTTTCCTGGCCTCCAAAGGCACTTCGATCATTTTTCTTGCTCGATATTCATCTTCATTCCTTCATCGAGCCTTAAAAATTTAGTGTCAGCAGCTTAGCCCTACATTAGAGACGTTTGTGAGACACAAAATTCGACAAAGTACTCTTGCTTCGTCTTACTTTCTTCCCTCTCGACATCTTCACCTTCATTCTTATTCTATCAGACTTTCTCATCATCTCTCTCTCTCTTCTTCTACTCCTACAAAATGGTGTGTTCATTCAAGGACTAGTGTGCCCATCTAAGGGCTGAGGGGCCCATTCAAGGGCGGATGTGCCTATTCAAGGGCGGATGTGCCCATCAGATGGCTAATGTGCCCATCTAAGGGCAGATATACCCATTCAAGGGCTAATGTGCCCATCTAAAGGCTAGAAAGCGTCCTTATGGTGCTATGATAAAACACTCTTTAGTGCACCTACTTCTTAGGGTTTCTCACACTCTTCGATACACCTATTTCTTAGGGTTTCTAACACTCTTCAGTGTGCTTATTTCTTAAGGTTTCTAACACTCATCAATGCACCTGCTTCTTAGGTTTTCTGCACTCTTCAGTACACCTCTTCTTAAGGCTTGTGCCTATTTTAAGGGCTTAAAACACTCTTAAGTGCACTACTTCTTAGAGTTTTTAACACTCTTCAATGCACCTCTTCTTAGGGCTTGTGCCTAATCTAAGGGCTTAAAACACTCTTAAGTGTACCTACTTCTTAGGGTTTCCTTCTAATGCATGCCCACTGGAGAAACTTCTATCATGCACTGCTTCGTGGTCTTTAGACCCTCTCATTCTTCGTGCCTTTGGCTAATTATCATTCATACCTTCTTTGATTTCTTTAGACTTTGCATTTGCTAGGTTTCAAGCCCCTCTTCTGAGTATTCTTCATGCTTCTTCCAGTCTTTGTACTCATTAGGTTTCACGCCCTTCTTTTGAGTATTCTTGTTTCTATTCTTGATTTCTTCTGGTCCACTGGGGAAATTTCTTGAGTTTTGACATCCTTATTCTTGCATTCATCATGCTTTTTACTTTAGAATCATGTTGTTCATTATCTGACTCACCGGGGATTTTTTCCTTGTCTTTGCAAATTCCTGTAAGATTCAGACATTTCTCGATAATGTAAAATCAATTTAAATTTTTACCTTATTTAGTGTGTTCTTCAACAAATTGCTTTCTAGTATTTGGAGGAATTCTTCCATGCAATTTCGGTCAAAGATTCTATCGATTGATGTTACTCTTCTTTCCTTATCGATTGCTATGGCCGAGTGCTTGTCACTGGTTTTGTATGAAAATGCTTTCAGTGTCTTAGGGTCGATTCAAAGTCTTTCTTTTATTTTCTCTCTTCTCTTTTCTATCTTTCTCTCTCTTCTCTATTCTATCTTTCTCTCTTTTCTCTCTTCTTTTTCTTTCTCTCTTTCCCTCTTTCTCTCTTTTCTTTTATCTCTTCTCTTTTCTTTCTTTTTCTTTTCTTTCTTTCTTTTTTCTTTTTTTCTCTCTTTTTTCTTTTTTCTTCTCTTCTCTTCTTTCCCTCTTGTACTGTTTCATCCCTTATTAAAGAGATGGTCAGCTGACTATCTGATAGTTGTCTGACGGTTGGTCAACAGCTGGCTAGTTGTCTGACTGTCGATCGATGGTAAAGGGCTTCTATAAAGCCCGCTCGTTCTCTTACAGCTTCATTCGCACATAACTTCTTCATTTTTCATCCGATTTGTTCTCGATTTTCTCCCACATCTTCGTCTCGACTTCCTCTTTCTAATAGTAGGCCATCCAGTCTACCTCAACTTAAACGAGACTGATCCATTCTAGAAGTCAACGTTGAAGGGTCTCCTGAAAGACCAAGAGGTGCCAATTATCTACGATGTGGCTTCCCACACGATCAATCTAGTATATACTCTTCTTTATCCCCTAATTTTTCTGAATACCATGAGGACAAGATGTGTGGGTCGTTTTCTGAAGCCCATAGTTGGTTTCTAGAGATAGAGAATGAAGTTGTTAGGAGTAAGACTGCTGATACCGATTTCTATGAATTCATCACTTGTCTTCCACATATGCCTCGGTATACTGATCATCAAGCATTAGCCGTTTTGTGCAATAGGTGGATAGACATGGCCCACACTTTCCATCTTCCAATCGATGAGATAACTATCATGCCTTTGGACATTGTTGCCTTGACCGGCATTCCATGTGGTGGGGAGGCCATTCCTATTGATGCATGTTTTGTAGACTCAGAGGATTAGCAGAATTTGATTCGACAACTTTTAGGGTGTGAGGTGAAGGTCAAAAGCAACATGGACATTCGGTATGCTCCCTTGTATGAATATTAGAGACCAATCCAATCTACTTGGTACGACGATCTTCGCCATTGCGTCGAACGCAACTACTTTGTCTTTACTTCTTGCTCCTCAAGATCTTGATCAAGTGAGGGATTTCGACTGGGGTGTTGTTACTCTTGGCCAACTGTATTTTGGTTTGGATCGAGCCTGTCAAGGCGTTGCTAGGATCATTGGATTTGCTCCACTTCTTGAGGTAAATTCTTTCTTTCTATTACTTTTAATATTTTATCTGTATGACTTCCATTTCTGATTTTGCACCATCCATGACAAATGTGGGCATATGAGTTAAGAGTTCTACCACCTCCTCTTCCTACTTGTGAGGATTCTTCCTTCCCTTGGATTAAGAGGTGTTGCACATCATGCAAAGCTTGAGAGATCTCATGAGCTAGACTTCTTTCGTGATTACGTTCATACGATGACCTAGGATAAGGTAAAAAGACATTACAGTCAATAATTGTATTTATATCAGAATCTTACCATGCTTCTCTATTCTTTCACATATTCACTCTAAATGGTAAGGTCTTGAGAAGAACTAGCTGCGGCTATAAGGGTTGCTTCCCCTTTTAACTTGTACCGCATCCTCTTTCCTTATGTGAACAACGTGATGTGGTATTTGGGTGATCACGTGTGGGATTGGTACAATAGCCCAACACACCGTATAATTCCTCCTTCGCCACCGGTTTTGATGACAGATTCAGCTGATTGACTATGGAGCTAGAGGTGTTAGACTATATGATCGAGATTCACTTGAACAGGATCAAATTCCTAGTGATGACGACTTCCTACATCAATTGGAGCCACTCTATTATAC
Organism: Boswellia sacra; assembly: GCA_013180625.2. NCBI lineage: Eukaryota > Viridiplantae > Streptophyta > Magnoliopsida > Sapindales > Burseraceae > Boswellia > Boswellia sacra. The sequence continues at coordinate 32,075 of SNVD02012249.1, read as the reverse complement.
ATTTGGCTCGACCGATCTACTGATGACACTCCTCATCCTCGGTTCTGTCTAGTCACTCTGGTAGTTTTTCCACCCACTGTAGGAAGAGATCGAGAGCCTCCTCTTCAGGCATTGGCACATCAGCTTCTTTTTCTATAGCAGCTCAACAACCAACTCTTTCTCCAGCTTCTTCAGCTACCCCGATTGTTCTAGCCAGTCATGTGATTAGTGACCTCCAAGCTTACCCTGCTAACGTCGTTTACATGTGGGATGATAATAGGTCGATCTATAGCCACATAATCACCGAGGATCCAAACATGCTCATTCCTTCCATTCTACAGGACACCACTTTGGTAAGTTTCCTAACTGTTTATTTCTTAATTTTTTTGTAATTTATCACAAGTAGAAATGCAATGCAATGTAGGTGCCACGATCTTTCATGGAACGGGTTTTTTGTATGCAGGCTGCTTCCTATGGATATGTTTTGTAGATGTCTCATCAGTATTAGGTAGAGTACCTTTCTATACTTCATGTGTGCATGATTTCTATCTTAACACTTTTTCTAAGTATATGATTCTTTTACTTGGTTAGACAAGTCGTCAAGAAGTTACTTGTCTATAACGTGAAGTTGAGCGTCTCCAGGCCTAGGTCTCTACTTTCTCTTTTGACATTAATAATGATGGTGATGAGTGAGGACTGCCACCGCCAGCTTCTATCGGGACTTTCTTTTGTTCATTTGCTTTCATGTATGAACTTCTATGATATGTAAATAGTTTTCAGAAACTTTAGTGAAAATGTTCTATTTCTTATCCCATACACTTTGCGTATTGCACTAAATTCACATCCAAATTTGTTCAAATTTGTTCCCACATCATCATTCATTCAATTCTGAGTAAACTACAAAATCTGGAAGTTATATGCTCAAAATCACTTGTCGGTACGTGTTCTAGAAGTCGAAAGATTGTGTAGGAAGAGGGCCAATGGGCTATTTAGCCCTAATAGCCACTGGCCAACCAAAAGACCGCCAGGCAGCTATTTCACAGCCGGCCAGCCATCATGCAACAATTGGCTAGTAGTCAAATGGTTGGCCAGTAGTTCTCCAGCGATTCTTCCCTTTTGTATTTTGTTTCGTGCACTATTTAAGTGCTACTTCTCTTTGCTACTTCTTTATACCTTTTTCCTCATTTCTTGAGACTTTTTTTTACACTTTTCAACACCTCTTCGTGCCATTCATCATGTTTGAAGGTTTTTTCCAGATCTTCCGTCCTCTTCTAAGGACTTTAAAGGAAGAGGATTAGAAACGACTCGAGTCCATTGTGTTAACCCAGGTATGGCAACCCAAGAGGGGGGTTGAATTGGGTTTTTATTTATAAAAACGGATTTAGAAAACTTTTCTTGAAAGATCAAAATTATTTAACTCTTTCTTTGAGAATAAAGGTGAAGAAGATGAAAATAGAATGCAATCAAGAGAATAGCAATAAAGAACAATCACAAGTGCAAGTAAACATAAAGAGGATAGTGATAGAGAGAGTGCAAACTCAATTTACGTGGTTCGGCAAACCTTGCCTACGTCCACGGGCTCCTAGCTCCACGAGCTAAGCTTTCCACTAAGTTGTAGAAATCTTTACAACTTGCTTGATGAACAACCTCACCAAGACTTTTTCTTCAACCCTTGATAACACCACACCAAGAGTTCTTCTTGATGAACAACCTCACCAAGGCAACTTCCTTCAACTCTTGATAACACCACACCAAGAGTTCTTCTTGATGAACAACCTCACCAAGGCAACTTCCTTCAACCCTTGATAACACCACACCAAGAGTTCTTCTTGATGAACAACCTCACCAAGGCAACTTCCTTCAACTCTTGATAACACCACACCAAGAGTTCTTCTTGATGAACAACCTCACCAAGGAAAGAATTCTCTCAAGGATAACTTTTATCCTTTACAAGAAGATCTCACTCTTACCACAATACAAGAACAAAGAAAATTTTTACAATAAAAGTATAACTCTCTTCAAAGAGTAGGTAAAGAATATAAAAGCTCTCTAGACTTAATATTTCTCTTGCTTTTTGCTTGATAGATACTTCTCTTATTTTCTCTTTGTCTTACTGAATGCATGGGAGAAGGGCTTCTTTTATAGACAAATGAGATGAACTTGAACAAGTGAAGACACCAACTCTAAATTTTCTGCCCACCATAAAAACAGAAATCTTGTCTGCCATTTTTGTCAATGTTCTATTTGAAATTTAAAAATCTGCAAAACATAAAAGGGATAATTGAATAAGCTTTCCAACGCATTAATAACCAAGTCATTTAGATATCTCTAGCTCAAGATATGGCCAAAACAGCATTCAGTACTCATGTGACTTGATTTTTCTTCCATGTGTCAGTCCACCGACTTGCATATGTATTATGTCGGCCTTCTATTTGAAATTTGAATTTCTTCAAAGAATATGAAATCTGATCCATTGAATCATCTTTCCAATTCCATAAGAATCAAGTCATTTGGATATCTCTAACTCAAGATATGGATAAAACATCATTCGGTGCTCAAATGAGTTGATTTTTCTTCTCTGTATCAGTCCACCAAATTGCATGTCAATTATGTCAGCCTTCTGTTTGAAATTTTAATTTCTTTAAAACATATGAAATGTTCTTCATTAAGTGCTCTTTCCAATGCCATAAGAATCAAGTTATTTTAATTTTTTTAGCTCAAGATATGTCTAAAAGAGTATTCAGTGATCATGTTAGCTGCTTCCATTTGTCTTTCAACTTGCATGATAATTTGGACAATCTTACACTTGAAATTTGAATTTCTTTGAAACATATGAAATGTTATAAATTGAGTAAGCTTTCCAAAGGCTCAAGAATCATATTATTTGGACATTTTTAAAGAAATATATGACCAATTAATTGAACATTGCTCATGTGTCACATTCCTTGAATCAAACCTTGTTCTTAAACTTTAGTGCCTTTAACATGTAGTCTTCTCCTTAGCTTCAACACTTCATTTTAATAAGCCTACTCTTGATTTTACAAATATTTCATTGAATCTTATTCTTGCACATAAATAAACATATTAGTAACACCTTATGAATCAATGTGTATTGTTATCATCAAAATTATCATGTAGTCTTCTCCTTAGCTTCAACACTTCATTTTAATAAGCCTCCTCTTGATTTTACAAATATTTCATTGAATCTTATTCTTGCACATAAATAAATATATTAGTAACACTTTATGAATCAATGTGTATTGTTATCATCAAAATTATCATGTAGCCTTAGCACTAACACATTGGTCTCTATCATCTAAAGTTCCTTTGTTATGTGAAGCTCTACATTCCTTTTCTAAAGGATTGCACAAACTTCTGGGATCCTTACAATCGCATCTTTCATTTCAATTGGCAAGAGCTTTGCCCTCTGTATGAGGAATTCTCTGCTATACTAGGCCATCACTTATCCAGTTCTGAGAGCCTCATTCTTCCTACTATCTAGACACCATCAGCATCTGATCTAGCCCACTTCTTTGACTTCCTGATTTCCAATATGGGCATTCACACCAGGGGTGGTAGAGTGATTTTATCTTTTATCATGCCTTTGCTCAGAATAATGGATAAGGCTTTGTCTGGTTGGCTTCATCTTCTTAAATTCTGCCTTCTTGCATAATTCCTATTGGTCTCACCGGATAGTCTCAGGGATCCACATCTTGTGACCATCATTCCTGATATGGGACTCAGTTTCACAGATATTCCTATGATTTTGGCTGAGACTTTGATCGGACTGGATCAAGTCTAGATTGATCCAAGTTAGCAGTTTGGTGGTAGTCTCTTGCTTCTTCAGGTTTTTCCTTCATGATTCACTTTCCCCCCTTTTTTATGCTCTAATTTTTGCCTAAGCTGCCCTTTTCTATTTTTCGACTTATCGAGCTTGCCCTAACTTTTACTTGAGTCATCCTTTCCAGGTTTTCAACTTAGCGGGCTCTTTTTTTTTCTCATGCCCTAACTTTTGCCTAAACTACCTCTTTCAGTTTTTAACTTAGCGGGCTTGCCTTAATTTTTGCCTAGGCCACCCTTTCTGGGTTTTTAACTTAGTAGGCTTCTTTTTCTTATTTGTCTTTATTTCTTTTTCTTTCTCAGATCTGGCTACAAGAGAGGTTGTCTATTCAAGCAATGCCTAAAGGAGACGTTTCCCATTATAGCCCTCAACTTCATACAAAAAGAAGAGTTGAGAGACATCTCTATTAGATTGACTGGCTTCGAATCATCCCTGATACTCAAATGTGCTGGTATTGTCTATGGTAGAGATTAGAGCATGTGACAATCATGACCTACATCACATGCGTGCCTTTAGCAGATTTCAGCTATAGTTCATTTTATGATCGTGCTAGACTACTTCGACAGTATGGTCTGAAGCAAAGGATCATGGATTCACAGACTACCTTCGGTCTTAGGAGAATGTTTGCTTGTTATCTAGAGCATGTGAAGGATTCTTGGCCATATCGCCCCATTTAAAGGGAATCTATTCCATGATTCTGATTTCAAGACAAACGACCAGTATAAGGATTGAGTGACCTTTCAGGCTTCCATTCTTGATCCTGATATTCAAGCTAGACAGTGTCGTGAACGATACAATGAGCCTATTCATAGTCCATCAAAGAGGCAAAGATGACATTGTTAGTTTCTTGATTGGCTTAGATGTTTGATGTTTTCCTCTTGTTGTTATGCAAAATAATAAGATATTTCAAAAGGCATATTTGTTCCAAACAATTTCATTTCATTAATAAAAGTACAATCTTTTGTTCTTCAAACAACATGTGCACCATGAGATAACTCTTGTCATTAATTAGCCATTTCTGATTTTCTAGCTAATTATTTTTGCTCTCTCTTATTGTTTTAATACATAATACTTCTTCAGTCTGTCCATGTTGATGGGTTCAGTGAGCTCATTCCCTTCCATGTCTGATAAAATGACAGCTCCGTCGGACATGACCTTTGTCACAACGAAAGGACCCTCCCAGTTGGGTTAGAACTTCCCTCTCGAATCAAATACAACTGGCCTTCCTTGCTTAAGGACTAACTCCCCTTCTTTGAGCTTCCTCATTTTTATCCTTTTGTTAAAGGCTCGAGCAACCCGTTTCTGATATAATTGCATGTGGTATCTAGCCTTTCTTCTTTTCTCATCAATCAAGGCCAATTGTTCACATCTATTACAAACCCACTTCTCTTCAGGAACTTATGTTTTAATCAGAACTCTCGCTGACTTCATTTCTATCTCAATTCGTAGGATTGCTTCTAAACCATATATCAACGAGAAGGGCGTCATGCCTATTGAACTTCTAGGTGTCATTCTATACCCCTCTAATATGAACAATAGCTTCTCTGTCCAATCTTTATATTTTTGTACCACCTTGGCCAACATCTTCTTGATGTTTTTATAGGCTACTTCTACTACTCCATTTGTTTATGGCCTATATAGAGATGACTTACAGTGTTTGATATATACTTCTCAAATAAGGCCTTAGTTTCTAATTGAAAATGAACCCCATTATCAGTCATAACATGGTGTGCTACCCCAAATCTATATATGATGCTCTTCTCGATGAACTTTGCCATCTTCTTTGCCCCTAACTTAGCATAGGACTTAGCTTCTATCCATTTAGTGAAGTAGTCAATTGCCACCATCATATATCGATGCCTATTAGAGGCTGACAACCTTATTTCGCCTATAATGTCAATGCCCCACATAGCAAAGGGCCATAATGCAGTCATACCTTGTAGTTCCAAGGGTGGTTGGTGAATCAAATTTTCATTGATTTGACATTGGTGACACTTCTTCATAATCGAACATAGTCTGTCTCCATGGTTAGCCAGTAAAAGCATTGCCTCATAATCTTCTTCGCAAGCACCAGCCTATTCATGTGTGGCCCACAAACACTACTATAGATTTCTTCCATAAGCCTCCCTGCTTCTTTCTCATCAACACACCTCAGTTGTATCCTTTCTGGCATTCTCTTGTACATCACCCCCTGATGATAAGTAAATTGCTAGACTAACCTTCGTAACACAACCCTATCGTTCTCGTTGGTCTCCTCAAGGAAAATCCTCTTTTCTACATATCTCTTCAAGTCATAGAACCATGGCTTCTCATCCACTTCAATTTTCGTTACATAAGGTTCCATATAACAAGGACCCCATGCTTGTGATATCACTATCGTTCTCACCAATAATTCCTGTGTGCTTACCCAAACCGATGCCAACGAAGCCAATTTGTCAACTATCTGATTCTTACTTTTAGGAAGATGGGTGAAGGTGCACTGTTTGAACCTCGTAATCAACCTTTTGATGTGTTCAAGGTATAGTTTTTGCTTCCCTTCTCATAGATCCCAATCTTCATTGGCTTGAGAGATGACCAATTTTCAATCTCCTAAGACTTCTACTTTGTCAATGCCCTTGGTAATCACAATTTCCAAACCAAAGGCATAGGCTTCATATTCAGCCATATTATTGGTGACTCTAAACTCTAGCTTCTTGGCAAAAGGAATGACTTTTTCAATCGGTGATACTAGAATAACTCCTATTCCAACACCATTGCCATTAATGACTCCGTCAAAGAACATCCTCCATCCTACTATCGAGATTAACCCCAGATGTTCATTGGGAATTTCAACTCCCAAGGTTTGTTGTCATCGACTGGATTCATAGCCAAGAATTCTGCTACTACCTTTACTTTCACCACCTTCTTGGTGACATATTCAATGTCAAATTATGACAACTGTACTAACCATTTTACTAACTTTCCCACCAATGCTAATGCTTCATAAAGATACTTCATCTGATCCTTCTTCAAGACAGCCTTAATTTTATAAGACTGAAAGTAATGCTTACTTTCTTTAAGAGCCAAATCATTGCCAAGCACATTTTTTCTACGTAGCTATACTTTGTCTTATATGGTAGCAACTTCTTGTTGAGATAATAGATGGCATCTTCTACACCATTCTCGTCTTCTTGTGCTAACATAGCATCGATGGCCTCCTCCTTAAGAGCCAAAGTAAAGAATTAAATTTTTATCAAGTTTTGGTAGTATCAAAACTAGTGGATTCTGTAAGTACTTCTTGATCTTCTCGAATGCCCCTTGGCACTGATCATTCCATTCCACCGACCGATCCTTCTTTAAAAGCCTAAAGATTAGTGCGCAAACGGTTGTCAATTTAGAGATGAACCGATTGATGTACTGGATCTTCCCCATAAATCCTTGAACTTCTTTTTCGGTCTTGGTTGACGGCATCTTTATAATGGCTTTGACCTTATCTGGATCTACTTCTATTCCCTTCTCACCAACTACAAACCCTAACAACTTCCCTGAGGTAACTTTGGAAACACACTTCTTCAGATTTAGCCGCAGCTTGTATTTCTTCACCCTTTCTAGCAATCTGTCTAAGGCCTCAAAGTGACACTCTTGAGACTAAGATTTCACCATAATGTCATCCACATAAACTTCTATTTCCTTATGCATCATGTCATGAAATGTTATCGTCTCCATTCATTGGTAAGTAGCCACTACATTTTTCAATTCGAAAGGCATCACTTTGTAGCAATAAATTTCCCATTCTATAATGAAGGCCAGCTTCATCTTATCTTCGTTGGCCATCATTACTTGGTTATATCCAGAAAACCCATCTACGAAAGAGAACCTTACATTGGCAGTAGCGCTATCTACCAAACATCGATGTGAGGCAAAGAAAAATTATCCTTGGTGAGGCCTTATTCAAGTCTTGGTAATCCACACATATTCAGACCCTCCATCCTTCTTCAGTACTGGCATGATATTGGCTAACCATTCTGGATACTTCACCACTTCCAGAAACTTAACTTCAGTTTGCTTGGAGACTTCCTCTTTGACTTTCTCAGCCCATTTTGGTCTCATCCTTCTCAGTTTCTGCTTAACCAGCTTTATGTGCGGATAAGTCAAAATTGTATGCTCAGCAATGCTTCTCTCGATTCCAGGCATATCATCATAGGACGAGGCAAAGACTTATTCATGTTTCTTTAATAATTTTTCAAATCTCTCTCTCTCTCTCTCTCTTCAGGAGTTGTATCAAGTGTAATGCATATGTTCTTAGGTTTTTTTATTGTAACGAGATTAATGTTATGAGTTTGAATGGTATGGATGTTAAATATGCCAATGAAATACAAATTATGATGCACAATACAATTAGAAAAGACATCACACAAGTAAGCAAATCGATTCTTTATTACATTATACTTAGAAACATAAACAATGTCCTTTTATTCAAAAAGGTTAGGTACAAACACATCTTCATAGATACATTCTTAATTCCTTCTTCGATGAAAGTAGCTAGGTCGATGGATGGATCCATTAGCAGTGCTTGTTCTTGAGGCCTTTCCTCCTTGATGGTCATCTTCTCCATCTCTCTAGCCAAGTCATTCCTCTTGCAGACTTCTACCTGAAGGATATCTTTGAAGATCTCAAATCTGAGCTTTAACATTCCCTTGAAAACCCATGGTTCAGCAACTCCCACATACTTTGTATATTGGGCCTTGAACAATTTGATAAATCTCCCTTTCTTGGCCTCGACGTCTTCTTCTTCCCCTTTAGATTCATAGCCCAACCCTCTTCTAGAAGTCTAGCCTTTGAAATCTTGGAAGGATGATAAACCACATCCATTCCTTCCAAGCCCAGTTCCTAGTAAGTACCTTGTTTCTTCATTATTCCAGCTATAATTGAGCTGACTTCGTAAATCATGGCTACTTGAAAGCCACTCATGTAAGGCATCTCCCCAACCTTCACACTCAAAGCAGTTGGTGCAATCATTAAGGCTGCATGAATGGTTACAATCTCCCCATCCATGTTGAATAGGATCTTCTGATTTAAAGTAGAAGGAACTCCATCAAGTGGATGGAACCATGCTTGTCCTAATAAAGCGGTATCGAGGACTATGAATTCTATCATGACTTCAATTGGCCTAGTCTTCACTAACGCCTTGAAGATCCCTATGGCACTCCTCTTTGAATTATCATAAGCCCTAATCACCATCTCATAAGGCTCAAGCTCATCTTCATTGACTCCATATTTTACAATATCTTTATAGGCACAATGTTGATGACGGACCCACCATCCACCATGATACAAGGGGATGACTTCCCACAAATTTTTGCGGTAATGAACAATGGCTTGTTATGATTCCTCCCTTCAAATGGTAAATTTTCATCAGTGAAGGTAATTACTTCCTTCTCATTTACCCCTCTAGATACTCTCCCAGCCAAGGCGATCAATATTTTGCTAGCAGTAGCAGCCATTTATATATCTACTTCTGCCAAAGCCTTCGCCATAGCTTCTCTATGCATCTAGGATGATATAAGCAAATCCCAAATGCTAGCATTTGCTTGAGTCTTCTTCAGTTTTGATCACTTGATCCTCTTCTTATTTGGTTTCTTGCTCTTTGGCAACATCTTTGCCTTTCTCAACTGTCTTCTTAGCTGGTTTCTCCTTTTCTCTCTCATGGTAATCTACCACTCCTTTTCACTCCTTGACCATTTTCTTTCTCACCCCTGAGTGCCTCTCCCTCATGTATTTCTTCCTCGACTCTCACCTCTTCTTCTTTGTCACCATTAAAGTCAGCCCAAAAGTTTGGAAAGGTCTTGACTTTAAGGATGTCATCCCAAATCCCCATAGCTCTTACCTTCTTACACCTTCTAGGCAAGCTTTCCCTTCTCACAAGACTCTCATCTCACTTCCCTTGCCTAATTTCTCTACCCTTTTTCACCTTGAGTCTCCTATGTGGTGGGCCATTTCTAGCCCCTTTTCTAGCCATCCACTTCTTGGCAAAAGAGCTTGATGGCGTATGCTTCTTCTTGATGGGTATCACTTTGACTTCTTTTTCTTCTTCTTCTTGTGGTTTTTCCTCTTCTTAATCACTGAGGTTCACAAGTTCAGGTTCTAAGCTTTGCTTGACTCCCTTTACTACAATGTCGGTCCATCCATCTTTCTTGGTGTGAATCTTGGCTGCTAAAGAAACGGGTTCGTCTTCCACCATCTCAATGATCTCCTTGGGCTCTTTGGGTTCCTCAACCTTGGGCTTCTTCTTCGAGACCATCTTTCTAGCGAGTTGCTCAGCTTGGATTTCTCCCTTCTTTTGGCTCTCTCAGCCTTGCTCAATCTACTTTCCTTGAAAGACTTCATGACCTGCTCTTTAGTCAAGCCTGACCCAATCATGTTGGTTGACGAAGAAAGCACCCGGTTGTAATTAAGCATTGGATTGCTCCTTGTATTGGGCTCATATGTTTCCAGGTCGGGAATCTAGCCCTTGTCGATCAAGCCTTGGATCTCATGGCGAAGGTGAGTGTAGTCATCAGTCTTGTGATCGGTCACTTGACAAAATTAACATTTCTCATGGTGCCTCCAATGTCTTGGTAGTGGATTTGGAAGCTCTGTTGGTGGCAATGGTTGCAAGATCCCTTCGGCTCTCAATCTTGTAAAGATTTTGGAAAGTGGCATTCCCAAACGATTGAACTTTCTTTGTAGGGCAACTGCTTTCGCCTACATGCTTCGTGCTAGGCCCATTAGGTTGGTGATACTGCCCTTGACTTCTTTGAAGGTACCTATGATTACTTCTCTTTTGCCTAGATTCCAACTCTTCTATCTGGATACTTGAGTCATACAAGTCCTCAAATGTTTTGATTGGAAAGCCTGCCAGTCTATCGCTGATGAAACTATGGGCACCATTGATTACCATGCCAACCTGGTCCTTCTCTAAAGGCCTGGTGGTCATCTTAGCAGCTTTGGCCCTCTAACGAACTAGATATTCTGAGAAAGTCTCGTTGGGTTTTTGCCTCGTCATCTCCAAATCTCTCAAGGTTACCCCCAGTTGGCTATTGTGGCGGTACTGCTCCATAAATTGTTAGGAAAGCTCCTCCTAATCTTCTCGAACTCTTTTCAGAAAGTCATGATACTATGCTACCACATCATCTTCTAAAGATAGCATGAAGTATTTCAAAATGTGGTCCTTTGACAAAGGAGTTGTAGCTATGATGGTTGCATACCTCAAAAGTGTCTAGGGATTCCCCTCTCCACTAAATTTGGGTAAGTCTGGTAAACGGAACTTTGGAGGCAAGTCTTAATCTCCTACAAGCAAAATGTTATCTAGGTCTTCGACCCCTTTCGGTCCCTAAGAGGGATTGGACCTTCTTCATGTCCTTAGCCAACTGCTTGATCGATTCGAGTTCTTTTTGGTTGACTAGGCTTTTCTCCCTATTGCTGCCTTAGCTAGTTTCACCATCACCATTACCCTCGGGGGGCGACTGATTCATGTAGTGAGGCCCATTTTGGAGTGCTTCAATGAGTTGGGCCACTTGTTGCTAAAGTGCGGTCATGTCAGCTCTCAATTGGACCATTTCGGCATTGTTGTTATTGAGTGTGGCCATTTCATCAATTGATTCCTCTTACCTTGTCAAAGGATCACCTCGTGTAATCCAAACTATGATGGCTGCAAAACAAAGGTGTTAATGCCATGCATGCATGTATGTATGCATGGAATGATGCATGCTCATACAAGGGCATAGACTTGCTTTCAGCCTTCCAACCTTATTCCTCCCACGCACATGAGGTTGAGTCTCTTTTCCTAGGATTTTTGGCCTCATTCCCAAGTCATCATCATGGGATGTGTGAATGCAAGATTCCCTCTCCTAATTCATGTTCATGTTGAATTCTTCATTATTATCATAACATGGTTGTCTAAATGTCATGATAACCTTAACTCATGGTACATGTCCCCATTTTATTCTTATGGGTGATTTGACATGTGGCATTTGTTCATGGTTCCATGAGGTTTTAAGTTGATGTTATTCTAATCATGGGGAATTCACATCCATAGACATGCATTTCAACATGGGTTTTGGATATTCATCTTATTGAAAATTTCTAGAGTCATCTACATGAGCTTGAGTCTTAAGGGTCCAATGGTTTGGGCTCCTTCGAGCGAGAGATGCCCTCTTGGGCCTGTCTCTTTTTATACCAATTCAATGGTACGTGCTCAAAGGTGGTGACACCAACATAAGTCGTCTAGGGGTCGAATTGAGCCAAAGACTTCTCATGCTAATGCCACATAGCTAGTTTAGGCAGCTCATGCTCATTGTATGCAAAGTGTAGTGATGCAAGGACTCATTATACCAACATGAGATATTAGAAATTGGTATTCCCATCGGAATCAACTTCTCTTATCCCTAGTGGAGTCATCGCTGTGAACGGGGGGCTTTCATCTTGCCAAAGCATTTGCGACCATGACACTATATCAAAGCTTCTTTCGAGACTTAAAGGAACACAAATGAGCCATGGGTACATTTGGAGAATGGAGTCGCCAACTAATTATTCAATTAAGAATAAATGAAGGCAATCCAATCTCTCGCTTCCAAACCTAAACTACCCTCATCCCTTCAGAGATGGGTTCGAGAAGTTAGGTAAGGGTTATTTGACCCACCCAGATATAAATTCAGCCTCTACTTGGAAAATACCAAATAAAAATAGCTCATGTTGTTACTTAGCCTACTTAGATTGTTCGTTTTATGCACACATTTTTGTTTTTATCTTCATTAGTCATGTGGGTTGATTATTCAATTCAATAGCAATATAAACATTCATAGAAAGGGGGAGGAGAATAAATTACGTTTCCATCATTCATGGGGGAATGGGAAGAAGATTACATCATTTGTTCTTTAACAATAAAATAATGAAATATTCCATACATTCATATGTTTGAACATTTATTCTAAGCAATGGTCCCTTACTATCAATGAGTCCACCATCACTTCATGGCATCACACAATTACACTTCTTAATATACAAACATTCATACATAAATAAACAAATTATGAATCAAATAAAGCCATAATCTATATCATGGCATTCTAGCCTAGATTTTGATAAATTCTATCATGGCAATTCTACTTATTGCTTATTCTAGCATAATTCACATCAATTATCATGGAATTTCTAGCCTAACATAACATTCATGGCATATTCTAGCCTAAACATGGTATTCATGGCATATTTTAACCTAATTCAAGTAATCATCATCAAACAAGCAATTCAAAGGCAAAACAATAATTCTTACCTATTCTATGCTTTCCTAGCATTCATCAAAGCAAATAAGGTTTTCTAGTATGATTCTAATCATGTGCTCTTAAGTATGATTCTAAGCATGTACTCCTAGGCATGTTTCTAAGCATTCGCAAAAAAAGTAAATTCCTAAGCATGATTCTAATAAATGAGGGATTGCAGACTTACCTTGACACGCTTATCCATCTCACAAAACATATAGGGTTAGAGTAATTCATAATAACCCTAGCATGCTCTTAAGCATAAAATTAAATGCTAAATATGTTTCTTCTAAGAAAAATAAAAGAGAAAATGGGAGGAATGAGAGAATTCTACTTTCAAGACATACCTTTCCAGGTTTAGAGCAATAGAACGCTTGAGAACTTTATACTATAAAATACTTCTCAAATTCTTAAGCATGTCTACGGAGGGAGAAGAGATGATTGTATTCGACAATCGGTGTATCCTGCAAAGTGAGAAGAGGGGGGTTTATGTAGGAGAGGGGTAAAGATGGAAAAGGAAGAAACAAAACAAAAAAGGAAGGTTCATATTGAAAATTTTTGAAAATAAGACATAAAGGGTCGGGCGGCTGTCTGACAGCCAACCGACCATCATTAAATAGCTGGGCAGCTATCATATGCCTAGGCGGCTATCATGGATAGTTGGGCGACTGTTTGACAGCCGACTGGCTATTATCTCTTTAGTCCATTCCTATTTTACCATCCTTCCATGTAGCCTCTTCAGACCTTTGCTCCTTCGATTGCACATAACTTCTTCGATTCAACTTCGATTTGTGATTCATAAATTTCTATGAAAACTAGACATCCGTAGCTTCGCAAAGGTATATGAGTCATCATTAGATTATTAGTTTCTATGATTTTTCAAAATCACATGTTAGTTTTCGAGGCCTTTTACCAACTCCCTCTCACCATTCCTTTCTTGGCCTCCAAGGGCATTTTGATCATTTTCCTTGCTCGACATTCATCTTTATTCCTTCATTGAGCCTCAAAAATTCAGTGTCTACACACTCATTGTAATAGAATGTGGGTTTTCTCACAGGATTCCCAAAAGGGGGAGACAGTTAACTCCAGGACAGCATGCCAACATGGCACAAAGATGATGTTGCACATTATAGTTTTGTTTTATTTTATTTTGATATCTTGTGATAAAAAACCTAGTTTAAGATAATCACTTAGTTTTATAATTCATATTTATCTATTATTATCTTATAATGTGTTTTATCTAAACTCTACTCGTTATATGATAAGTGCATGCAGCAAATTGTAGTTGAACTATAGTTCTTGAACGGAGCTGATCTACAACACTTGAATGTGTATAAAGAAGAACTCACAATTGTATTGTGATGAATCAAGAATGTTGGAGATGCATCGAGTGTTTAGAGAGCTTGTTAGCTTAAGTATTGAGAGCATCTTTTATTTGTTTCAACTCTTTGAGTTTTTATTAGTTTGAGTGTGATCATATGAAGCTCATATCTGGTTAAGTACTCATATGTGTCATTAATGGTTTTTTTGTTAAGGTTTGCTTAACAGATTGTATAAATGCAGTAAAGAGTGAATTGAGTTATTAGTGTAGGTCTCAAGGGTAAGCAACTTTACATAAAATAGGTTAGTGGATTTGTGTGACTTAAATCATTGTAAAAGCTTCCTATGTCTTATAACCAATATATTACATAGTGGATCGCAGTTCATACTACCCGTGGATGTAGTTTTGTTTGATAAATCGATTCACGTAAAATTGTTGTGCAGTTTTTATAATTTTGTTATATTATCTATTGTTGCTTCTGTATTATATATCGTGGCTGATCCATTCCTTCAAATCCGCAGTTTTTAAATCTAAAACTAATTTCTTTACTTCTAATAAAAAAAAATTGACCTAGATCCTCAACACAACATATCAACTTTTTATCCTTAAATTGATTATTTAGGTAACCGATTTAATTAAGTGATGTCTATTTAACTTTTTGTAGTAGTAAATTAATGTAAAAGAAATCGAAGAAAATGCACAAACTAATAATGGTCAAAGATTCTCATGAGCTTACTGCGAGCTATTTGAGACTCAATACAAAGAAAAGAAAAACGATAGCAAAAGGATATAGTCATGAAAATTCATGAAAAACAAATGCTTCTAATAAGTTTGAAATTACAATCAGTTGGTTAAAATTAAAAATTAATAATAGTATACAAAAATTAATGATGTCTAATGAAATGGGTGGAGGTAAGTAAAATTAAGTTAAATTATACCTTTATTTTAATTAGCTAGGCAGATCAAACAAAGTAGACTGAAATTGATAAGTGTCTATTTATATATTATTTTCATATCAATTCGTCCATGTTTCTTTGCTATATTCCTTGGTATTTTTATGTTTTTGTGTGGTTTTGATGTTTGTAGGAGTTCTGGAGCAACTTGCACAAAAATGGAGTAAAACCCTTCATTTTCACCTCTGCTAGTCAACCATTTTCTCAGATTTAATTGTATTGATATACAATGAACCCGATGACATATCATATACCGTTGAAAAGCTCTCGAAGTCTACTTTTTGGAGAAATTTACGGTTTATGAATCCATTCAGTGTACCGAAAGTTGTAATCAAAACAGTGTGAGAAGTGTAGAAATGTAATTCCACACATCACTGTAGCATGTATAATACGGGACACTGTAGCACGTTACTGTAGCAGAGTATTTAAACACATTTTAGGGTTTTATTTTCATAACTTGAAGAGGGGAGAACGTGGTGGAGGCTGCAGCTCTGGAATTCTTTCATCTCTTGGAGTTCTTGAAGGAGAAAGGAAGCTTGGAAAGAGGAAGAACTACAATCCATAGAGAATTACATCAAATTTGCTAAGTTTTTCCCTTCCCTTTCATTTTCTGGAATGTCTCCATGTTGTATTGTATTTACCACGTTCTTAAACATGTGTAACTGAATCTGAATTGGTTGAGGGTGATTTCAAAGCCCCTGATATGGTTTTTGTAAGTTGATTGTGCAAGAAATTGTTATCCAATTCTCTAATTGAAGTTGCTTGTATTTTCCCATATCTAATGCTTATGATTGCTTGCTGATTGTATTTGGAATGGCCAACTGAATATAATCTGGTTGTTGTCTATTGCTAGAGTAGAAATCTTGATCCGTAATTGTCTTGAATTTCTAATCCTTAGTAGCAAAATTGTGATCAGAGATTGCAATTGGAGAATACAACCTAAGTTAAATAATCCGAGCTTGTGTGTTTATTGCTTAGATCAACCTATCTTTCTTATCGTAATGCATCCATTGAATTAAATTTAGAGAGCTTGTTCTAGGTTGTTTAATGGATAGAGATTAAATAAAGAGCCTGTTTTATTTAACAACAAAGTAAGGAAAGATTGGGATAACAGAGCTTGTTGTTATCTACGGTTGATAATTTCAATGGTGTAATTGGATGACAATTCTACAATTAATTCGCAAATCCATATCTTGTGATAGAGAAGGATCCCTTAACCAGGTTTCTCTCATTGATTTTTCAATCTTTAATTAATTTGCATTGTGTTATTCTTTACTTGCATTATTATTTCATCTAGTTAATCAATCAACAAAACCCCCCTCATTTAGTTTATTGTTGCTGGAAATAACAAATTCAATTAGAATCAATCCTCGTGGGAACGATATCTTACTTATCACTTTATTACTTGTGCGACTAGTATACTTGCTAGTTTCGAACGCATCAAGTTTTTGGCGCCGTTGCCGGGGATTGATATTCTAATCAATTTGTTATTCTGTTTTTAGTACTGATTCTTGATTATTATTTCCTGATTGTTTGTGTTTAGGCTTTTATGTCTGAGGGAGAAGCGGATCAACGACTTAAGAGAGTTAAGGAGTTTCTTCAATCCTCGAATTTAAGGCTAAATCGGTCAATTTCAACTCCACCTTCAGAATTTGACCTTGCACGACATACTTCCCTCCCATCTTCTTACAGTTCAATCAAATCTGAATCGGAAGCAATGGCGATGGAAAACGATCAGACTCTTAAGGAGTTAGCGGCTCCAATTATTGATCAACAACCGCTATGCATAAGCACCAATTTTGAGGTAGAATTTGAGCTTAAATCTGGACTAATTCGTCTCTTGCCTACATTTCATGGTTTTGCAGGAGAGGATCCTATCAAATACCTCAGAGAATTTCATGTGGTATGCTCAAGTATGAAGCCAACTGGCGTGTCTGAGGAGCAAATAAAATTGAGAGCTTTTCCATTCTCATTAGCAGATTCGACGAAAGATTGGCTATACTATCTACCATCGGGTACCATTACCACGTGGAATGAGATAAGTAAACTCTTTTTAGAGAAATACTTTCCCACTTCGAAAGTTATAAACATTAAAAAAGATATTAGTGGCATTCGACAACACAATGGAGAATCACTTCATGAATATTGGGAGAGATTTAGAAGGTTATGTACTAGCTGTCCAAACCATCAAATTAGTGGTGGACTCCTAATTCAATATTTCTATGAGGGTCTCCTACCAATGGAAAGGAGTATCATTGATGCTGCTAGTGGTGGAGCACTGGTTAATAAAACACCGAATGTTGCAAGACGTTTGATTAGCGACATGGCAGCAAACTCCCAACAATTCAGCGGCCAATTTGAGCCACAACTACCAAGGAGAGTAAATGAGGTAAGTACCCCGAACATTGAACAACAACTTTCTGAGCTTACCTCTCTTGTAAAAAAAATGGCTGTAGGACATATGCATCAATCTTATGTATGTGGAGTATGTTCTACCACGGAGCATCCAACCGACATGTATCCAACTTTGCAAGAAGGAGATACGGAACAAGCCAATGCCATGGGTGGATTTCTAGGACAACCAAGCCAAAGTTACAGTAATCATCAACCAATCACTCCAAATGCCATACCAAATCAGCCACCAGGTTTCAATCAATCAAGAGTGCAGCAATCATTTCAAATGGAACCACAACCAGCACCACAACTAGCTCCACAAAACTCAGGTATGGATCTCCAGGACATTGTTAAAGTACTTGCTACTAACACAATGCAATTTCAGCAGGAAACTAGGGCAAGTATCCAAAACCTGGAAAATCAAATGGGACAATTGGCTACTAACATGAGCAAATTCGAGAGCAAGAGCTTAGAAAAATTACCTTCTCAGACAGTGATCAATCCAAGAGAGAATGCTAGTGCAATCACTTTGAGAAGTGGAAAGCAATTACAAGTCCCACAAAAAAAGTCACAAGCTAATGAAGGAGATGACACCACTTCCACAATGGACAAAACATCATCTCCTAAGGTAGATCTTAAAACTCAAATTCCTTCATATGTTACTCCTCCACCTTTTCCTAGTAGATTTACAAAATCAAAGAAGGAGGAACAAGAACAGGAAATCCTGGAAACTTTTCGCAAGATCGAGGTAAATATACCACTTATGGATGCTATTAAGCAAGTACCTCGTTATGCAAAATTTCTCAAGGAGTTATGCACCAACAAGAGAAAGTTGAAGGGAAATGAGAAAGTAAGTGTGGGGGAAAATGTTTCAGCTGTACTACAAAGAAAAATTTCTCCGAAATGCAAAGATCCAGGTACGTTCACCATTCCATGCACCATTGGTAGAACCAAGTTTGAAAGAGCTATGTTAGATTTAGGAGCATCTAGTAATATCATGCCATATTCTATTTATGATTCTTTAAATCTTGGACCTCTTGCGAAAACTGGTATTACCATTCAACTTGCTGATCGTTCTAATGCATATCCCAAGGGAGTTGTGGAAGATGTGCTTGTGCAGGTGAATCAATTGGTTTTCCCAGCAGACTTCTATGTTCTTGAAATGGAGGATGAGACATCTCCTAATCCAACACCAATTCTTTTTGGGAGACCATTCTTGAAAACTGCTCGAACTAAGATTGATGTTCATGATGGCACTCTCACCATGGAATTCGATGGCGAGGTGATTCGTTTCAATATTTTTGAGACAATGAGGTACCCTAGTGACTTGCATTCTGATTTTGCAGTTGATGTTATTGATTCTTTGCCACAACAACATTTTGAGTTAACTCACAAGGATGGATTGGAAATGGCTATTAGTGAGCACATAGGGACAGAAAATTCCAAAGAACCAAGAAGGTTGATACAAGTGTCCAAAGAAATGGAGGAAGCTATGGCATGCTTAGATGAGACTATAGCTATAATCACAAACAGGTATGATGTTTCGTACATTGAATTGCCTTTATCTAATGAGAAACTTCTTCCTTCTGTGATGAAAGCCAATACCTTGGAGCTTAAGCCACTTCCAGATTATTTGAAGCATGTGTTCTTGGGTGACAAAAATCCTTTGCCAATTACAATAGAAATGGGCCTTGCACCACTAAAAGAAGAGAAACACGTCCGAGTACTTAGCGATTACAAAATAGCTATTGGGTGGATGATTGCTAACATCCAAGGCCCAGCCATATGCATGGACCGTATCTTGTTAGAAGAAGGATCCAAGCCCATTAGTGAAGCACAGCGGAGATTGGATCCTCCCATGATGGAACCAACGTCGGGCTGAGGACGTTAAACCAAGCGCTTATGGGAGGCAACCCAATGTTTTTGCAAAATAAATAAAAAAAGAAAAGAAAAATAAAATAAAATAAGGTAATAATGATCGATTTTTGTGTCTCGAGGAGATTCCTTTCGTAGGCCATCAAATTGATCAGGTTTTATCTCTCTTTGTCATCTGTCTTATTTGTTTATATATATATATATATATATATATATTTACTTGTTTTTTACTTTTGTTTGCTTTCGTGTTGTTATCTCTTTTATGTGTCTTTAGTTTCTTTTCTGCTTTTTTTTCGTTTCTTTTGTTTAATTTGATTATTTTGTACTTTGTGCTCATTTGTGCAACAGCTTGAGGAAACACCGAAACAAGAATTGAAGCCATTGCTTGAAGGTTTAAAGCGTGCATATCTTGGAGAAGAATAGACTCAAACGGATTACTGGTAATATCTTTCCTTTTCTCCTCTTCAATAGATGCCGATATCTTTCTGTTGAACCTTCATAAATATTTCCCTTCACTTCCTCAAAATGCTGTGTCTAAAATTTATAAAGTACGGATGACTAGACTTTGGGCGTTGATGCTCCTAAATGTGCCTGCGGATATCCGATGGCTTATCGAAGCCAAGGTGAGATTGTCCGGTGAGCCGGACATAAATCTCGCAAAATACATGTCTGGTCTAGGAAAGAGCTACTACGCCAAGAGGCGAAGAGCGAAAAGGTTCCAAGTATGTTATAAATGTGCTAGATGGAATTGTAACCAGACTTGTCGTTCATTAGGTTTTGCGTCCAGGAATAGAGAAGATAAACTTTCATTTATTAAGAATGGTTTGAGGAATGAGTCGCTGGATAATGTTTTGTTAACTCTCGAGTCACATTCTTGTGGACTTGTTCAGCGTGAATTGCTTAATCTATGGACACAATTTCGTGATGAATTGCAGTGTTATAGTCTAGGGAATCTGACTAAAAACGACCCTGTTTGCCAGTTTATAAGAAAAATGGATGGAAAGCAAATCCCCGACTCATAGAAGGCGTTTCAGCCGTTACTGGACGTAAAACCAGAGGAAGATGTGAGCCACATTCACAACTACTTGTATATTTGAATGTGTGTTGTTGTTGTAGAATTTTTTTTCTTGTTTCGTTTGATCTGATTATCAATGTTGTTTTTGTGTTGTTGTTGTTTGTTGATTTTGTTTGTTTTCATTTCAAGTTTTCTTTTTGACAAACCATATGACTACCCTATGGCATAAGTACACGTGGGAGACAAGTGTGGAGGTTTTGTCAACCCCCGCCGAAAGTATATCTCTACTTTTCATGCTTTACGTGGGAGACAAGTGTGGCGGTTTTGTCAAACCCCACCGAAAGTGTATTTCCATTTTTCATGCTTCACGTGGGAGACAAGTGTGTAGGTTTTGTCAAACCCCACCGAAAGCATATCTCATTTTTTTTCAAATCTTGGGGCGATAAATCTGCATCGAGCAACCCCCACCGAAATTATGTCCTCATGTGTCAAATTTGAAAGTTTTACGTGTGTATATATCCATTCTCCATATTTTCAAATGTCATTATTATAACCTGTCTTACACTTGAAAAGCATATTACCTAACGTGCATCATTGTCTTACACAAGGTTAGAGCACTTTTAGAAATGGAGAAAACACCAATTCGGCGATTCCAAAATATATGCGTATTTTGTGGATCGCAATTTGGTTAAGATGGAGAGTTTACAATAGCAGCTCTTGATCTTGGTAGGACATTAGCTGCGAGGGGTATTCATTTGATTTATGGAGGGGGTAGTCTTGGGTTAATGGGGTGTGTGTCGACAGCTGCATCCTTGGGAGGAAGTAAGGTTCTCGGCATTATCCCTAAACCATTAGCTGTGCGAGATATCGTAGGCAACAGCATGGGGGAAGAGTTACAGGTTTCTAGTATGCATGAGCGTATTGCACATATGGTCATTAAATCTGATGCATTTATAGCTTTGCCCGGTGGTTATGGTACATTAGAGGAGATATTTCAAATCACCTCTTGGGCACAGTTAAACATCCATCGGAAACCCATTGGTTTGTTAAATGTCAATAATTTTTTGATGGTTTGTTGTCTTTTCTTGATCAAGCAGTAGAAAAAAACTTCATCTCACAGTCGGCGAGGCAACTCCTGGTTACAGCTTCAACTGCAGGGGAGTTAATTGACAAATTACAAGCATTCGTCTATTCGCCTGATCCAGCAATAGCTCGGATAGATTGGTTTGGAGAAGGCAATAAGAGGCGTAAACTGGATTTAACACTCCATCTGTAATCCATATCTGCTGGTTTGCTTCATTTTCGTTTGCTTTCTCTTTATTGTGTTTATTTGAGTTGAGTTTTTTTTCAGGTTGTTTCTCTCACCCCAGGTAATATTTTCTAATATTGGCTTTTAGAGTGGTGGCTTAAAAAGTTCAAGTTCTCTTGAAACGCATTCTGGATTTCTTTAATCCATAATGGCTGAATAAGGAGGCTAACTTCTAAACTTTTTAGACCCATTCTAACTGACTTGTTTGTGTTTGCTGATTTGTTGGACTTTTTTATTTTCTGAGTAAGTTTTGTTTTATGTAATTTCGAGTTGTTGTGTGTTTTTGTCTTTATCAGTTTCGATTCGAAAAAAAAAACCATTGTGGAAAAACCTGAGAATGGCAGAATATGGGGTTTCCTTAACTCTTGAAACGCATTCTCTCTAAATAAATCTGTAGGTTGTTTATTTTATGTTGTTTGAAGTGTCTTGTTTCTTGTTTTGTTCTTCATAATAAAGGTATATAGGCTGGAAACCTTAAGTCTGCGGGCTACTGGTCCTAAGGATTGTTGAAATATACAATCTTGACTCAGGTGTAACAACGCCACGTACCCTTTTTCTTGCATTTTGTGGGTCGATGATAAGATAATGATTGAATTAAGAATAACTCTTGGAAAATGATAAATGATGCATGGATTTGTGTGCTTGAAATGTTTATTGGTGTTCGCTTTGCTTTTGATTCCTTGCGCAACATTGAACACTGAGCTATTATCACTGAGTTATTTGTTCACTTAGAGAAAGTTTATGTAATTTAAATGTTTCTTCAGATTTCAATGAATTCTAGAACTTGTCTGATGGTCACTCGAGGCGAAATCCTAGGCTGTGCATCATTGGGGAAATGATTTAGGCCATCTTTGGACCGTTTGAGCCTTAATAGCCAACCTTGACAGAAATTGATCCCTAGTTACCCTTTGAGCCTCTGTAATCCTTTTTCTTTGTTAACTCACTAAAAGATTTCCTAACCTAAAATGATTTTGTTCCAAACAGTTAATCCCTTACCTATGAGCATGTAGATCATTCACAATTAAATTCTGAGCTATGTTCTGGTTTTGGGAATTTAGAGGAGGTTGGGATGTGTCATGAGCAATGCTAGTGAGTTCTATTATGTTTGTAAAAAAAAAGAAAAAAAGAAAAAAAAAAGACAATCTGTACTTATCGTCCACGTAGTTACACATTGAGGACAATGTGTTGTTTAAGTGTGGGGGAGGGGAAGTGTAATAAAAAAAAAGAACAAAAAGAAAGAAAAAAAAAAGAGAACAAAAGAAGAAGAATAAGAGATCTATACCCTTAAGTGTTCTTAAAAAGAATGAAACAACAAAGTGTGGGGGTGTAGTTTTCTTTTATTTTCTGCAAAAAAAAAAGATTGAGTGTTTTAAATAAGTTTGGGGGAGTAAGCTGGTGAATTGAAATGAAGTTGTGTTATAGGGTTGAGCTCTACATAGTCTTGAATGATTTATGTGTTTGTGGATGATTTGAGCCAAATTAATATCCTTTATCATACCTTCACCCAAGCCAAACGTTACAAGCTTAATAAAGTCCTACTTGATCCTTGGTGTTGTGCATGTCTACAGTAGTGGAGAGTGACCTGAAAAGCAGGCCTATGGAGTTCATTTATACACACATCTTCAATATTAATTATGATTCATTTTTATGTATAAACTCATCCGGGTTACAAGTGATTAGGTGAGAATGGCTCTACACACACACACTTGAGGAATTGAAGTGAAGCGAAACTAATCCTTGAGATGAAATTCTTGATCAAGTGCATTATTTTTAAGTTTTCCTTGGGTTATAATTAAGTACAATCTTTGAGGCCTATTTGCAAGATGAAGCATTTGTGTGTTTTAATTTTTTGTTGATTTTGTTTCGGTTAGTTTTATTTCATATTGTCGTAGTTGCTCGAGGACTAGCAAAGTCTAAGTGTGGGGGAATTTGATACGTGTCTATTTATATATCATTTTCATATCAATTCGTCCATGTTTCTTTGCTATATTCCTTGGTATTTTTATGTTTTTGTGTGGTTTTGATGTTTGTAGGAGTTTTGGAGCAACTTGCACAAAAATGGAGTAAAACCCTCATTTTCACCTCTGCTAGTCAACCA
Source organism: Boswellia sacra (assembly GCA_013180625.2). Classification (NCBI taxonomy): domain Eukaryota; kingdom Viridiplantae; phylum Streptophyta; class Magnoliopsida; order Sapindales; family Burseraceae; genus Boswellia; species Boswellia sacra. Next base: position 8,012 of record SNVD02012249.1, on the reverse strand, counting down.
TCTTCTCGGATTTAATTGTATTGATATACAATGAACCCGATGACATATCATATACCGTTGAAAAGCTCTCGAAGTCTAATTTTTGGAGAAATTTACGGTTTATGAATCCATCAGTGTACCGAAAGTTGTAATCAAAACAGTGTGAGAAGTGTAGAAATGTAATTCCACACATCACTGTAGAATGTATAATACGGGACACTGTAGCACGTTACTGTAGCAGAGTATTTAAACACATTTTAGGGTTTTATTTTGAGAATTTGAAGAGGGGAGAACGTGGTGGAGGCTTCAGCTCTGGAATTCTTTCATCTCTTGGAGTTCTTGAAGGAGAAAGGAAGCTTGGAAAGAGGAAGAACTACAATCCAAAGAGAATTACATCAAATTTGCTAAGTTTTTCCCTTCCCTTTCATTTTCTGGAATGTCTCCATGTTGTATTGTATTTACCACGTTCTTAAACATGTGTAACTGAATCTGAATTGGTTGAGGGTGATTTCAAAGCCCCTGATATGGTTTTTGTAAGTTGATTGTGCAAGAAGTTGTTATCCAATTCTCTAATTGAAGTTGCTTGTATTTTCCCATATCTAATGCTTATGATTGCTTGCTGATTGTATTTGAGTGGCCAACTGAATATAATCTGGTTGTGTCTATTGCTAGACTAGAAATCTTGATCCGTAATTGTCTTGAATTTCTAATCATTAGTAGCAAAATTGTGATCAGAGATTGCAATTGGAGAATACAACCTAAGTTAAATAATCCGAGCTTGTGTGTTTATTGCTTAGATCAACCTATCTTTCTTATCGTAATGCATCCATTGAATTAAATTTAGAGAGCTTGTTCTAGGTTGTTTAATGGATAGAGATTAAATAAAGAGCCTGTTTTATTTAACAACAAAGTAAAGAAAGATTGGGATAACAGAGCTTGTTGTTATCTACGGTTGATAATTTCAATGGTGTAATTGGATAACAATTCTACAATTAATTCACAAATCCATATCTTGTGGTAGAGAAGGATCCCTTAACCAGGTTTCTCTCATTGATTTTTCAATCTGTTTTAATTTGCATTGTGTTATTCTTTACTTGCATTAATATTTCATCTAGTTAATCAATCAACAAAACCCCCCTCATTTAGCTTATTGTTGCTTTTGAATAACAAATTCAATTAGAATCAATCCTCGTGGGAACGATATCTTACTCATCACTTTATTACTTGTGCGACTAGTATACTTGCTAGTTTCGAACGCATCAGAAATTTAGAGAGAAAGATGGAGGAAAGGAGAACAATAAAGAAAAAAAAAGGAGTCTATAGATCAGTTATCTAAGAGGTTTCGTGTTTGCTTGTTTGGCACAAACCTAACACGATACAGTAATTTATAAGCCTAACAAATTTATATGTATTAAGGAAATTATTGTTCACTTTCTAGGGAAGGTCAATCTAAGAGCAATCAAAGAGCAAGAGAGTTCATGATATGTATGCATGCATTGCTTCAATTTTGGCCGCGGCTAGCCTCGCCAAATTGTCATAGAATATAAGAATATATGTAGCTACCTAGAGATGGCAATCTTCCCCGGTTGGGTCGGGTACCCGGAGTTTACCCATACGGCCCGGCCGGGGAAAACCCCAGATTTTCGGGGATCAGGCCCGGCTGCGGGGCTGCTAATGGCAGCCAGGCCCGGGTGCACTCCGGGGGCCGAATTGCTGAGGAAACCCGGTCCCCGGCCTGCACCCGCACAGCCCAATTCTTTTTTTTAATTTTGTAATACAAAATGTGTATGAGGAGGCTTGAACCCATGACCTACAATTTGAATTTTTGGTGGTGAACCACCATGCTACTCACCTTTTGTACGCTATTCTTTGTACACAATTTTATAATATCAATTTCCTTTTATATATTTAATTAAAAATAGTAAATTGAGGCGGCTAGGATTTGAACATTGGCCATTAAAAGCCATTCCACCCCCTTCACCAGCAATGCTAGCCGCGTCCTTCGTTTAAGTTATGCAACATTACACTATTTTACTGTATCAAAAGTGTAGAAAAATTAAAAAAAAATAAAACCGGGGATAATCCGGGTTTTTTTCCCGGTTGCGGGTGCATCATCTCAGCACCCGCAAATACCCGCACCCGGAAAAACCCGAAAAAATCCGGGGATTTTGCGGGGACCAGGGATAAATTTTTTGATCCGGTGCGGGTGCGGAAACGCAAAACCCGCACCCGCACCCGGATTTTGCCATCCCTATAGCTGCCTGCATCTTTTCAGCCATTAGCTATATGCATAGCTAGCTCTAACTGGACGTTATTTACTTCTTTAAGATAATATGTAAGCACACCGAACTAACTTATTGATTACTTGAAAGCATTAAAAGAGATCATGAAATCTTATTTTTGTTTTTATTATTTAGTCAAGTATTGAGTTGTCAAATAAATTAGAGAAAATTAGAAAAATGCCTCAAATTAGGGGCTTATTTGATAAATGATCATATCTCTTAAAATTTGTATGTTAGAACCATGTCTGACATTCGACAATGTCTGACATGTGCATCAAATAGTATTCAACAGTGTTCAACAAGTATCTGACATTTGACAGAGAGTTATGACATACAAATTTTCAGAAACAAAGTCATTTTTATGATCCACATCTAATGTTAGAGTATTTTTTGAATTTTTTCAATAAATTATCCAGCCATCAATTAATTTGTTAAATAATTCAACAATACATTAATCATGATAAAGTGTTGAATTGTTGAGCGAAATCAAATGCCTATTGAATAACATTTCAAACTCTCAGGTATGACAAATACATTTGGCCAATGTTCTTGGTTAATGACACCAAATTTTTTAAAATGTACTATCTCTCAAAAAGAAAATCATCCAAAAAAAATCATCGAAATTGTCTTTTTTTTTTCACATTTCTCAAGATATACCCTAGTTCCAAGAAAAAAGTGGATTAAACGACGACTTTTGGTGATGAGATAGCTAGCTATTCCCAAATGGTTAACATAAAAACCAAGGAAATTAAAATTAAACACCCAGCTACTTTGGTAACCAAAAATTATTCAACTAGTGCAACATTCAAATATTTGAATTTATGACGTGGGATACAAACGCGATTAAGGATTGATCTCGTCGAAATGCTCATGTTAATTATATTACCTTAAGATTATATATTCCTAGTGCAAAAATCGGCAGCAATTATGGACCGCAACCATTTTCATTTGTTTGACTTGCTTTCATTATCTATTATTTAATTTCTTTCCTTTCTATACCTTCAATAATCAATATTATCTTACCCTTCAAGATTTAATTAAGTAATTCCCATCTTGAATTAATAATTATTTATATCTTTACCATCCAAATAAGATAAAAAGAGTACTATTAGTTGAATTTATCACACATTTTTAAGAATTAAGTTACTTTTGACGACGTATACAACTATCTACCTATTGGATGACGAATAAATAAATGAAGTATATATGTACATATACATAAGCGATAAAAAGTTAAAGTTGTCAATGGCTCTCAGTAACTTAATTGAATACTCTAACCCAAATCTTGGTCTAGTCAAACTAATCGTTTTACGTAACATAAAAGAGATAAGTTTTAGATGATAAAGAATAGTTTAAACATATCATTTTGTATATCAAATTATATTCTATCTTAATTAAAACATATCATTTTGTATATCGAATCAGATTCTATCTTAATTAATATTATAATTAACAACGTTTAAAATAATTTAGATTTGAAACAAAAAAAAATTGCAGTGGTTAAGAGAGTACGCACTAGCTAGCTAGCAGGCTTGTAATGTTTGGTATGGTACCAATACCATCAAATAGTATAATTATAATTAGGTGGTTTATAAATTAAGTGTGATCAAGCTTTGATTGTGGCCTAAAGTGGTGGAATGTTGGACCGCCATTAGCGTTGAGTTGTATTAAGAATCCACCTTCACATATGCTAGCTTAATTAATTTATTGATGAGCTGGAAAGAAGTTTTGGTTGACTTTCAATCCAACTCTATTGTTTAAAAAATTAATGTTTTAGTTGTTTGTTTAATAATTTAGAAATTAACTCGTCTTGATTATAAAATATGTTTTGTCTTTTCAAAGTTTTAGAAGTAAGTTGAAAAATTTTTCCCTCTGTGTAAGCAACTTGGTATGGCTTCAAGGAAATTAATTTAAAGACCCAAGATTTTGACTTTATTCCTTTTTCAATTCTGTATCCATTACATTAGGTTATGTTTATCACACGACATTATATAATATTAAAGTATTACATCGCACTAATTAGCATTAAGAGATATGTTTGATTACAATTTTATATAGTATTAAAGATACAAAGTTTAACTCCTATATAAACACACATGATATTAAATGATGCATTATTTATAGATTACAATGTATAGTATTAATCAATTTTGTAATAATTAATTATAATTAAAAATTTTAAATTATTCCCAATTGATAATAATTTTTTTTAAAAATTATTGTATAAATAATTATTTGATTGCATTTATGATTTAATAAATTTTTTTAAAAGAAGTAAATATGTTAGAATGGTTACCGGAGAGTGGACGACGCCAACATCGAAAATTTTTATCGGCAAGATTTCGGTGACATTTTTTACATCAAAATTATCATAACAATCCAATCAACTACTTGGTGACAAAATTTCTTGCAAATAAGTCACCATTTAGCTACAGCGACCATCACAACTTTCAACTGCTAGAGTTTTCACCACTTTTTGTGGCCAAAATCTACATTTTTTATGACAAAAATTACTTCATATTGTAGATCAGTCTCTGACGAGTTTCCTGGTGTTAGCGGTGTTGCTAGACACGCCAATGGTACTTTATAGGTGACTGGCATTGTTCCCACAAACCTTTAGCAACAAATTTAAAAAAAAAATTAAACTATTTAATATTATAAATACAATTCGACCATTTTTAATTTTAGCAAAGCAAAATAAAAGTAATTTGAATATATTACTTTAAATTAATACAATTAATACGATACATAGATACATTAAACACAATATAGTTTTTATATAACATTATTTTCTATACTACGCAATATGATGTAATATAATATAGTATAATATTATACTATACAGTGTAGCACATCAAACATGTCTGTAAAGATTATAAAAAATTAGAAACCGCTTTCTCTTATAATTGATAATATAATTAAGTTTATAATATAAATATGAAGCAGCCTCATTTGAGGCTGAAAAATTATTTATTTAGTTGAGCTTTATTATATGTAGATTATATGGTACAAATTTACACTTCTTGGAAGCTTAAATTGACCAAACATAAAGACGTATCATGACCAAATATTTTGAGTTAATTAACTGCACACAACTCCTTTCCTCGAGAGAGAAAATTAAAAACAAAAAGCACTTCCGAGTTATTACATGCAACGAACCTAATTATATTGTATTTTTTTCCCATTTTTGGGAAATAAAAAACAAATATATATAACTGTAAGTACTTCAACACAATTAATCTTCATTTAATTGCCAGACGAGTATATCACTTTGTTTATGTATCTAAATATCTATAAAAGAGAGTTGATTTATAATTTTCTATATATGTCTGTGTGTTTTAATGTTAAATAAAAACTAAGAACCGTTATTATATGATAAATATATAACATCAAGTAATTTATAAAATCAACGTAATTTAATTTTAGTTAGCATAAACAAATATTAAGGAATTAAAGAGATGTTTCAGGCTATTTAATTTTAAGCCTCTCTTTCTCTCTCTCTCTCTGTTTGTTGCCTTGTGAAATTGAAACAATTAATAGAAAAGCACACAAGTACGTCGTTTAGAAAACACAACTCTTTCTTCAAAAATTACCTATATATTGAATCAGAAAGCAATAGTAGTAAGGCTATTTGCATCCATAAAATTCTTCCATGCGGCCACTATTTAGAAAATATTTATATTACAAAAACACGCTCAAATAAAATTACATTTATACCAAAATAATATGATAAATTTAAAGTACTGAATTACCATATATACCTACCCTTTTTAAAAAAATTATGATCATAAACCCTAAATTGCTCTTGTTTAATACTAAAAATAATTCTTTCTCTAGTTATTTTCAAAGAACTGTGAAGATAAATAATATCTCACCCTTTTGATAATAAAAAAATGTCTTATTTGAACTCACCAAATTTGTTTTTGCATTTATCCTTCTAAATGCACCCCATTAATTAAATTTTTATAAGTTATATTTTTTAATTTTTTTCTCATTTTTATAATTTCAAATTTAATCATAATATAAATTTGATAAATTAATATTAATTTTAAATTTTACTAAATTAATTATTAATTATATTTACTATTAGAAACAAAAGATCCATAAAGTTATGCGAGAATTGAGTTATTTAAATGGGAACTTTTTTTATAAAAGAAAATATATCTAATAAACTTTTAGAAAAAGAAAATTTATTTTACTAGTTTTTTAGTTAAATTAAAGTTGATCTGCTTTATCTGGATAATTATTTAAATGACTTATAAAAATTTGAAAATCAATTAATTAGAAATTATATTATATATATACTGATGATACGTGTGTTTAAGAGGATAGGTGTGAAAATAAATATTATATATATATATGTTTATATTTTTTTAAATTAATATAATTGTTATTAAAAACACATATACTGATGCGTTCGAAACTAGCAAGTATACTAGTCGCACAAGTAATAAAGTGATGAGTGAGATATCGTTCCCACGAGGATTGATTCTAATTAAATTTGTTATTTTTCAGCAACAATAAACTAAATATGGGGGGTTTTGTTGAATGATTAATTAAACTGAATACGAAGGCAAATAAAGAACAACACAACACAATATTAAATGAATTGAAAATTCAATGAGAGACACTTGGTTAAGGGTTCTTTCTCTGCCACAAGATATGAATTTGTGAATTAACATAGAATTGTAATCCAATTACAGCATTGAAGTTATCAACCGTAGATAACAACAAGCTCTGTTATCCCAATCTTTCCTTACTTTGTTGTTAAATAAAACAAGCTCTTTATTAATCTCTATCCATTAAACAACCTAGAACAAGCTCTCTGAGTTTAATTCAATGGATGCATTATGATAAGAAAGATAGGTTGATCTAAGCAATAAACACACAAGCTCGGATTATTTAACTTAGGTTATATTCTCCAATTGCAATCTCTGATCACAATTTTGCTACTAATGATTAGAAATTCAAGACAATTACGGATCAAGATTTCTAGTCTAGCAATAGAACACAACCAGATTATATTCAGTTGGCCACTCAAATACAATCAGCAAGCAATCATAAGCATTAAACATGGGGAATACAAGCAACTTCAATTAGAGAATTGGATAACAATTCCTTGCACAATCAACTTCACAAAAACCATATCAAGGGCTTTGAAATCACCCTCAACAAATTCAGATTCAGTTACACATGTTTAAGAACGTGGTAAATACAATACAACATGGAGACATTCCAGAAAATGAAAGGGAAGGGAAAAACTTAGCAAATTTGATGTAATTCTCTTTGGATTGTAGTTCTTCCTCTTTCCAAGCTTCCTTTCTCCTTCAAGAACTCCAAGAGATGAAAGAATTCCAGAGCTGAAGCCCCCACCACGTTCTCCCTCTCAAAGTATGAAAAATAAAACCCTTAAAATGGGTTTAAATAATCTGTACCAGTGCATGTACAGTGCCCCGTATAAAATGATACAGCGACTTTGTGGAATTATATTTCTATACATCTACAATGTTTGATTACAACTTTTGGTACACGAACGGATTTATAAAACGTAATTTCTCAGAAAATAGACTTCGAGAGCTTTCCAACGGTATATAACATGTCATCGGGTTCATTGTATATCAATACAATTAAATCCGAGAAGATGGTTGACTAGCAGAGGTGAAAATTAAGGGTTTTACTCCATTTTTGTGCAAGTTGCTCCAAAACTCCTACAAATATCAAAACCACACAAAAACAGTAAAATACCAAGGA
>SNVD02012245.1:0-65978 GCA_013180625.2 Boswellia sacra | reverse complement strand
CATTCCCACTCCGAACAATGTAGTTTTCCTATGGTGGTTAATTCCAATGAATAACACCAACAGTCTCCTATACTTATTGGTTTTATAGGTTGCATCAAAATCCAAAGCATCACCAAACACTTGATAATCTGCGCGCGCTCCACTATCACACCAAAACCAATCCCCCATCCTATTCTCTGCATCAACCTTGTAATCAAAATACACTCCTGGATCAACATCTGTTGTAGCCTTAATATAGTCCAGTAGCCTTTGAGCATCATTGCTATCATTCGACGGACAAAGCTCTTCATCCATCTTATTTTGGAGATCTTTTTTCATAAACCCCACATTCCCATATCCATTAGACATGGAAACCATGTACCCCATTGCTTTTGAAGTGTTAACCCTAATTTGCCTCAATCCATTTGCAAATTCAACATCTTTCAATTCCACGTTTCGATTTGAAGGAAGGAAATGCACCTCCGTTGCATATGCCAAATAGTGAGCGTGAATGTCATTGAATTCTTTGACTTCCCATTCCCCGCTTCTCTTGTTTAGCTTTACACGAAATGCAGCCTTGCAGCCCACACGCGTCAATCCTCTAAGGTGGCGCACTTGCCCTGGCTTGTGCATCCACTTCTCCCGCCTGAATCCCTCTTTTGCACACACCTATTGTCGTGCAATACAAATACCAGTACTATCTTTACGGAGCACGTCTTTCCTAACACTGAACCCCCTTTTCCTCGCATGATTCATATAAAAGTCCTCTGCTACCTCCAAGGTAGAGAACTTAGTTACTTGCAGTGTCCCATCTTCAAGTATCTTTGAACCTCCTTTCTCTCTACTTTTGACACCTTCACTTTCGTATTTAACCTTAATCATTCATTCATTTTCATGCTCTACTACTTTCGTCTTGACCTTACTGTGTACATACTCCTCTGTAGTTTTGCGGCATCGGTTAATAAAGTGGCCACCCCTATCCGTCCCCCTGTTCTCCCATCGGCTACACGACCCTCCCCATACGGATTCCTCCATTTCATCCTTCTCGGCCTTCATATTTTAAGTTGCTTTAACAGAATACATTGTGCAATTTTACATCCCTTACTACACCTCCAGGGCTTCTGTCTACTTGGCCAGTGTGAATATAAGAAATTCAAAAAAATAATGCCTCCATCAATCTTGCACCTATTCCACCATTAAAAAGAAATGTACAATGTACCTACCCGCGCTTGCATTTGTGTGACGATGACCATGTTGGAATCCACTAATCCCATAGGTAGCTATCCACCCGACGCTCAAATGCTCGTTCGCGTGCAGCTCGACATGGTTATTCCTTTAACATTTTGGCCACACATTGCACCATCATCTGCAAAGCTAATCAATTGTTGCATCCACCAATGGAAAAGCAGCATCTGCAGCCTAACTTCAGCTATGTCCAACAACGATGTTTGTTGTTATACAAGGAATTGCTGTGAGGTTTCCTGTGTGCGAACTTTTATGAAGTCGGCACTGGTAGCTAATTTGGCATTCCTATCAAATTATCCCTTTTACTTGTCCCGCCATTTTGCCAATTATTCCCAATTTTACCCACCATGAACTTTCCCTTAATAGCCTTCTGCTGATGACCCATTAAGTCAGCATTTTCATTCAACTCTGTCGATTTCATTTGTAAACCGGCTCGCCCCTTGTCCGAGCTTGGGCCTCACATTTGCTTAAATTATCAACCCCAACCCCGCATGTACTAGTTCTTCCGATTTATGTTCAGCGGCCCATAAGTCGTAACATTCTCTCTATGAGCTTCGATGGAAATTGCCTGATTGTACAGGCCGATCTCATCTTTTTCCTTCTATCGAACATGTCATTCTATTATCAACACACCTACTTATTTGTAATCCTCCTTTAATTAAATATACTAAACTAGAAATCTATAACTTATTGACTTTATTAATGTCGTAACAATTAAGAATTTATTGTCATTCTTCTTAATTTATTCCACTCCATTACAGTGTATCTCAATAAAATGTATCTTAATAACGCATATTTTTTCGCATTATGATTCCCTTTTTTTGTAATAATAACTATCACGCGCCTTGAATTTTTAACATGATTAACATAATATTTACAATTTACTTTGGATTGGATTTAGAAATTTGGTGGCACAGTATTTGACCAACGACACTCGGACCTTAAAAGAAAGTGTGTATCTGTCTAATTCTTTTCTAAGTTGTTGAATTTCAATCGTGTTTTGCGTGGTAGTGTACAATATCACTGCATTCTTCACTACAGTATTATAGTAGCTCATTTTCTGCCCTGCCTATGGCTAAGTCTGCCTTTCGGGTTAAATTATACTTCCATTTACGTTTTCAACTCTAAAGTATTAATTGTTTCTGAAATTGAATGATTAACCCTATACACAATATTCATATGGAATAATAATACAAATGCTATAACTATAAATTATAAGAATAAACCCTTTAATGGAGTTCTCGTAATCGGCGCTGCTAAGTGTCGACTCCCTCGGACTATAGCCTGCAGTAGTTTAATTGTTAACTTATCTGTAACCATGGGGTCTAATTAATAAATGGATTTGGAATAAATTTCATATTGCCACCTATTTTTTTGGCAATTGCCACTGGCAACTGTACTTTCACTTTTCATTATCTCGAAATGTTGTCCACCGATATTTTCCCCCCCTTTGCAGCTATTTTGACATCCCTATACTGTTATTTCACAGAATTTCTTTACTTTATAATAATTATGTTGGAATTAACGTAGTTTTCCCCAATAAAGTATAATTAATCTTACGTCTCTGCTTTAATTCCCCTCTTTTAACTATTTAATTTACTATTGTTCGTAATATATGCCTAATATTTGAGTCGTATGGGAAGTGTTAGTTAAATGGTTTAGCTTACTTAATGTCTTCAATTTACTATTGTTCGTAATATATGCAGAATATTTTAGTGGTACGCGAACTGTTTTTTAAATATTTACGGATATTTAAAAACGTTAAACAATACTTTCATCTCAATTATACGCCCACGAACGTCATTACTGGTTCCCATTTTGTTGGTTTATGTTTCATAATTGAAAATGTCTATTCTAGTTATGGTTTGCTTGAAAGTGACCGCCAACATTGTTATATTTCCAACTACTTTTACAGTGTAGAGTAAATGGACAAATAAAATGTATCCTTTCTTTTAAAACCCATTAGCTGTACTTTAGTAAATTATAATAACACATTTGATGTTTAAGTAACCTTGTAAATGCATCTTCGACCACTATCTAATTATTTTTGCACTAATATATTTACTCATCCTATACAGTAGATTTTCACCAACACTGTAGTAATTTCTACATACATAAGTATGTGACATAAATTTCGTTAATCTATTTTCTTAAACATTATAGTTTGATAATTAATTATGTGGCTCGTAATTATACTGTCACTCAATTTCGTTTGTTTCTCCAACATAGTGTAATTTTATCAATTTATCTAACACAGTCCCAAATGTCACTCACTTCTTCACTTCTCTTAACTATAACGACTATGGTTATTTGTCACTATGACAAGGTCCATAATCAGACTTAGCCAGGTACAATTGCGTGTGTAACCAACAATTTTACTATCAGGTATGATAATTTACCATTTATTTTCTTGGCTCGTTCGAATACGACTGAGGCCCACAGATTTTTTGGATTTACCCTAAATTAAGACCATCCTTTGATCAAACCACTTAAAAAGGTGAATAAGTTTACTTGATTCCGCAGTTGTACCCGAAATTGTTAATGATGCTTATTATTGTTTGTTACGACAAATTTATCCGTGTAATAATAACCCTAAAATATATATATTTTAATTCACCATCAAACAAATAACTCTTCTTCTAGTACTTTTCTGTTACGACCTATTTTTCCCTATTTCAAAAAAAATTTTTTCGTGTTCGTTTTCATTTAACTGTTGAAAGATAATATAATCATCTACCATTCATTTCAGATAGAACATTATATACATTGCTAAATTAGACTAAATTAACCTCATAATTTATTCTCCACCAGATATTTGAATTAATTAATTGGTTACTTCAACGTTTCACGGTTGCCAATTGTTTCTGTGTCAATCAGTTTTTTTTTTAAATTAAAACATTTTACTGTTAATAAAGTTTACAACTTTTGTTAACATATATAGAGTTCCATCACCAATGGTTGATATTCAAATGCACTTAATGATTCGTGATATTATATTCTGTAAATATAATATTGGAGAAAAAATATAAAATTTGCTCCATTGGTTTGCTGCCACTGTTTCTCCATCTGTTTTGTCCATGTCGTCCATCTAGCTAAATTTCGTGTACAACTACGATCGTAATTTATGGATCTACCATGTTGTATGATTTTGACTGATTGACCCACGAATTTTGTCCCACTAACTGCACTTTTGCACAATGTGTAGCTATGTGCTTAGGCGGATAAATGCATATGTATTACACTTTTAATTGCGATCGAAATTCATACTGTAAGGACGATTGTATTCCAAGCAACATACTATTATCTCATTGAAAACAAAATTGACTAAACTCTTATGGAGTCTTACAGTAGCTAATGGCAGCTCATCGTAAAATTGACTAAACTCTTATGGAGTCTTACTATAGTTTATTCACCACGGCTTTCGCGCCTGGTTGGACAAAATAACTTACACGTTAGTCATATCCCTGGCCACGCCTTCACTACAGTTTCATCACTTCAGAGTCCTAGCAAAGGAATCATTTCTTTGATTCCGCTGAACACAGTTGCCTTATATTCTCGCACATAGCTTCATACAGTTGTTTAATGTTTGCTTCATGTTGGTTATACTCTGCTTTCATATCTCCTTCAAACTTCAACAGTCTCTCCTCCAACACCATATTTCTTCCTATACGTGCACCACAACACCCGTCTATTTCTAGAAGGTGTGCACCACTCGTTAGATGTGTCTGTTTTCTTCCTTCAAAATTGTCTGAAGAAGCCCCTGCTTCGTTTTCACTTGCAACTACGTTTGCTGTCATCCCTCTGTTAGCACTGCGTAAACCTGCACATGATATTCATGTAACTGTGATCATCTATGACTGCCTCCGTCATAACATATTACCTCATAGTTGAATAAATTTTACATGCTCTGACTGCTACATCTAAACGCACCTGCTCCCGAACTACAACAGTGGATACTACATGTACATGGCTCTGCTTCATTTATGGAAGAACCACTGCCTTGGCCACGGGTTGTTTTCAACTGGTGATGCTTAGCATATGTGAGCTCAGCTTCATGTTCATTTTTGTATGCCTTGTGCCTGGCATTAGAGTAGCGATCAACTTGCTTCCTAGCTTCCTCCCAGCTGCCATATATTCTGGGTTCAATGCCCTCGAAGACAACATACCATTTCCCCTGAACACAGAATTAGGCAAGTAAAAAATGGCAAAGTTTAGATAAATCCCATACTATAAAAACTGTATAAAATTTTACACACTACACAATTAATAAAACCACCATGACACTGCGAATTCAACTTCGCTTCACGATGGAGTGTCCCTCTTTTTCTCTTGCAAAACCTGGCTTCGTTGGGGACAAAATGTACAGACTGTAGATTTATATTGACGAAGAAATATTATTGTTCTGTTGGCTACATCATAATAGAGCCAGTGGTAGATTTGAGTGAGCTGTATGGCCACATGGCGATCATAATTACCTCTGTACCTATGTTAGTAAAGTAGCTATATACTTTATGACTTGGCAGTGACCCGTTTCCTCTCACATCTCTGAATATACCTATCTAGAGTCTTTTATTCTCCACTGGTCCCCCTACCGACTAATCACATCCAAACTTATAGTTTCCCAATACGCACTATCCATACTCGCGGAAATGGCTTGTACCCGTTTACTTGAGTGAAATAAATTTTCACTACTATGAGCCCTATTTGCCGCTGTAAGTGAACTCATGATGCATGTTGCACGCTACGCTGGCCCACCCACGATATATTTCTTCAGCCATTTCCCTCCCCACCACGTCCTGTAACCTGGAGTGGGTGACATGGCATGAACGCAGTGTTGTCAGGGTCAATATCTGTTCTCATCTATTTCTATATATTAATTCAAAACATTTATATCCGTGTCAGCAATAAATCTGCCTTATGGCGTCAGTATGTCGGGTATTTCATGATGACATTCCGGGGTTCCTAAGGTTAGCGTGACCCGATATGGTGCATGTAATATACACTGTAACTACAACCCTCACATATAACAATTCACCTCGTCACGGCACATGGTCATGGACGACTGTACATGTTCGTGTGACGCGCGCTAAAGTGAATGACGTATAAGTTCACCCCCTAGTGCAATCCATTCAAATGGCCCCATTGACTTGATTAATGGATTACGATGATATTCATATTATCTTCTTCAGTTGCAATTATGCTTGTAATTGATGGATTTATATGTTCTCGCCAACATTTATAGTACAACTTGAGTGGCTTATTCTGCTTTCATATGAAGTGGATATTTCGAACAATTGTGTTCACTATCATTTAGGTTACGTAGACTATTTTCCTTACTCACTTAGAAGATGGGAGATTTGAAATAATAGCCATGGTATATAGTTTTCTGAGTTAATAGCATATTACTAAATCACTATATTTCGTCAGCTTAGCAAATTTTACCCGATATAATTTGCTAACCTCGGTTGCGTTAAGAGCCAACAAGGTGAACTACATGGCTGGATTTCATATTCGCAGTGGATAAAGCTTTTTGAATTTATTATTTGTCCAAATATTACATACACTTTTGCAACCATATAATTTAGAATTATTATGGCTGTCGAACGTCCATAACCATGACTCCTAAAACGGACTCCACTTTGATGTTATCACTATGGGCCTAGTTGCAAGAGTATAAATGTGTACAAAAAGCTTTGAAGGGAGGTCGTATGGGCTGCATTTTATAGGGCCACTGGTTCCTCTATAATCTTGTGCAACAGGTGATTTCATGTAAACTATGGGCCGAGTCGGTACAGTTCATATAAACCTATAATTGGCACCGACGGCCATGTCATATGGGCTGCATATATATGTGTGTGGGAGGGGAGAGAAGGGGGCTCAAGCAATTTGACATCTGTATTGTGTGTATGATGGTCTTGACAATTATGTACTAAATCTTATTTACATTTTCTTCATAACAGGTGTTTCAATCAGGGGGTGTAGGTGCAACTTTTCATACCATGTGGGTAAGAAAAGGTGCTTACCGTGGGAGCAACAGGTGATTTGCCTAGGGGGCGGGTATGTAAGCCAGAATTAAATGCATAAGGTGGTAATAAATAGGACTTTGTACAGACATCAGTGTTGTTGAGGGCGGAAGTGGTTATCAAACTGCATAATTCCCAAACAACAAAAGTGGAGGTGTATCCCTCGATTGGTTTCAATCTATCTGCACATGATGGCAAAGAGAAGGCGAATTGGGTCCACACAATTCCAACAGGACTCTAACGACATGAAGAAGGAAGAGAATGTCAAACCATCACATACTTTGAGGCAAAAGCAAGGGTCTAAGTGGATGAATTTTAGGTATTTTTTGCTAAATCTTTTGTACACAGAGTGCATTCCTACTCCATTAATGTGATATTCATGTTAGGATGGCGCACTAGGTAATGGCAAGGCCTTCTGATCGAACAGCACTGACGTTGTGGACCAACTCTACTCCACTTAGAATAAATGTATAGTAGGTTGACGTGTCCGGGTTGTGAGAATGACAAACAGTTCGAATGCAATAGTCCACATATATAAAATGTTTATTTGTTGCTAGTAACATGTTTTCCACATGCTTCATGTGTAGGTGGAAGTAGATAGCATTAATTCGACAGAGTGACAGCACAATTAAGGTCGATAGCGAGGTAATAAATGTCTATTATCGACAAAGTGGCCTTTATTTTTTATGCTCATGTAGTTGTACTTGTACTTTTTTGACTACACCATTGTGGCATCTACAGATGAATAAGAAAATTAGTGAAAAGTGGAGGTCCCTCAGTAGTAGCGACAAGGCCAAGTATGTTGAATACCGATAACCTGACGACGTCCTATAAGCCGAGTCCAATAGCGCCAATGCAGACATCACCAAATCTGGATTTGAGTCATTCTAAACCCGATGTAGCCCCCAGAGATTTCATCGACAAGTTCAAAATTTGAATGAAGTGCAGAGGGGTGCAATTGAAGACATTGGGTTGGGGAATCTTCTGAATATAAGACCCGGAAGATTGAGGAGTAGATTGTGTTTGCAATTACTAGATGACTTCGACCTACGGACATGTGTATTACAACTAGACGATGAGTCTTTGCTATTAAGTGCCGCAGTCTTTGAGGATACTTTAGGCATTATGGATAGAGGACTGCCCGTCAAACTATTCGGTAATAATTTGGATATTGCAGAATTGGGTGCAAAATTATGCGATGGGAAACGCGACATTACAATCAATAAGCTGGAGGAGATTATGTCTAATAGCCAAGAGGCAGGGGACGAGTTCAAGGTGGCTTTCATGCTTTTCACATTAGCTACACTACTGTGCCCAACTTCTGGCTTGTTGATCGACCCAAGATATCTACACTTGCTATTACCAACCCATCAAATAAAACAATTCAACTGGGCCTCATTTTGCTTCACCAAGTTCGTAGACGGTGTTAGAGATTTGACAAAGAAGAAATGTAGTCATTAGGCCGGATGTGTTCTGTTCATGGAGGTAAGTGAATGAAACCATGTACTCACCTTAGGTTACTTAATATTGACGAATTTGAGATTACCTCTGTTTACCAATTCTTAATGGAATTAGTCGGATATACATAAGGAATGTACAACTACACTTTAACTTTCCTTTGCTGCATTCGAACAACTAATGTTAATCCGGCTACTGCAGGATTGAAAGAATGGATGTGGAATTAACTTATATTTTCTTCCAATACAGTTGCTCTTCATCCGTAAAGTGGGGGTGAAGGTTAAGAGGGGTAGGAATCGGGCAGGCCCAGTTATTGCATGGTCAAGAAGTGACATCAACAGGGCCATACAGGCACGCCTGAAACGTGCGAGGGACAAGGTAAGTCATATTATGCTGTGCATCCATGCTGCCAAAATAACACCTGAGTCACATGATATCTGATCATATATTGTTAGCGCAGGGTACCTATGCGGGGGACGGCGGTAAAGAGGACGACATTGGTGACAGAGGAAAGGAGCTGTTTAGTGAAGCGATACTAATAAAGAATGTATTGAAACTGGCAAACACAATCGACGACTTGGTTGCAAGACATATTAGAATGGAATGCAGTCTACAAGTAAATCTCTACAGGAGATGTTGGATATGGTTACTAAAATCGTGAAGGCCAAGCAGGATGAGGCCGCAGAACCACCCTGCCTATAAGTCTTGACAGAGGGTTGCAAGAGCAACAGTACAAATCCCAAACGATAGAGCCTCCAGTTGATGATGTGGCAAATATAGGACTGAGGTTTTTGACACTAGCTGTTACGACTGCTGCCATGCGACCCAAGTCAACGGTAGGTGGAATCCGTGAAAGTACCAAGCCTATGCAGAGTAAACCGACCTTGCCAGATTGGGATGACATTCTTCCTGCGCAGAAAACAAAAATTACAGATGAATTCGAGGCAGATGTTAATGCCAGTACGGGTGAACCCGATACAAATCTGATAGCTGAGCAAAATGAGGGTGTAGCTGATGAACACTTAAATATGTATGTTTAATAAGAGTTTAGTTCATCATATTATATTAATAGTGTCATTAAATTCCTCAACTTAAGCATATTTGTAGTCTTTACATCTTTGTAATTAAATTTCTCTTAATTTTGGTTTTGTTATAGGTTCGGTAAAATGGGCATAACTTTCTATTTATAGATCAGAATGGTACAAATCTTAATATTTTGAAAAGATAATTCAATTATCTACAAGATTACATTTCACAAATATCATCAAATTCGAGCTCTTAGTGGACCAAAATTGGGCTGGAAATGAACCCATCTACAGTCTCACCCCAGCTTGATGAGGCCTCAGTATTTGGACCATATCTCTCAAAATACGTATCCAAATTGTGCAAATCAATATGTTATAGAAAGCTGAGAGAAATATCTACAACTTTTATGAAGACATGTGATTAAAATGCTCAATATTTTCATATCAAAATTGGTGGTCAAAGTGGTGCACCCAATGATCCCAATGGTCAAAGTTAGTTCACCTAACATTTGACAACTATTCCTTTGTAATTTGACAAGTTTTCCCCTGAATGTATCTATAAATAGAGATGCCTTGTGACCCATTAGGGCATCTTAGCCTTGGCTGGAATATCTTGGCCTTTGCTGGGATCTTGTATTGTGTTTCTCTCTTGTTTTAATGTTATTAATGAATTTCCTTTTTCTTGCATTTTGTGTTCTTTCTCTTATAATGTCTTGCAAATTTCTCTCTTGCTAAGGTGAAAGGGTGAAACCCTTAATATAAGAGTAAGGATTCTCTAACCCTTAATATGTGTTTAATAATCATAATCTTATGTTGTTTATATGATTTATATTTATTTTCTTAATCAATCTTGACACCACTCGTAAAGTGGAGGTCTTGACCCATTGTCGACAATCCTTGGCACATCAAATGCTTGGATCCTTTCTAGATGATGTATGGTTCTTCCTTACCGACACGAATCTAGTTAGGAACCTTGATTTGTTGTAGACATATGATGATTGGCACATTGGATGCTCGAACCCATTTACAAGAAGTGGTATAAATATTGGTAATGAAACAAATATAATTCATATAACTGAAATGGGTTTATTATCCTTATTCGAAATATCAAGGGCGGATCCCCTAACCTTAGCTTTCGTTAATATTGTGTTAATTTCTCTTGTGTTATTCTCATTTATTATTTAAGAACTTGTTCTTTACTCAGACTTGTTGATATTATCTTGCCATCCTTTGGAATCATCCACATCATATTTGCTTACTTATAGTTGTAGCGCTAAAATCCCCTTCCTCGTGGATCGACCCCGGTCTCACCGGGTTTATTACTTTGACACTCCTATACTTAGAAGACAATCCTTTTTCGGATGTGTCAGTAGCAGTCGACACTGCAGATACAATGCACCTAAAGAGGATACTAAAGGGGTACAGCATCAGTGGAACTTAAATGACTCAGTTGCAGGAAGTGCTTCGGGTTCAAATATGCGCAAAATGCCATCAGCATTCCATGATGAAGCAGACAAAGATGAATGCGATGTAATGCTTGGGTTGCAGGAAGATGAGACTTTAGGCAAAGGGAAAAAAATTGCAACAGTTGGCGAGATTGAATATCTTATCGTCGACAAAGATGGTGAAAACGTTGTCATTGTGAAGAAAGAAGATGTGAACTCAGGAGACGGTGACAAGACTTTGGGACAGGTACGGTGGAAACATTTCTTTACAGCAAGATACGAATATGATTACAATAGTTACACAGCCAAATGATGTTGGAGCACTGAATTAAGAATTGAGGCGGCAGCAATGCCACTGTCTTATTATTTTGTTGACAGAATAAACTGCTTGTGGAATAATTTGAATACAACTTGTGTGATATGCAGGCCGAAATACAGAAGATAGATGGAATGTACATCAAGGTTTCGTCAGCTGAGAGGAGTGAGGTCACTCCCAAATCGAGAGGTTTCCTAAAAAAGCGATTCATGCACAGGCCAACTCCGTGGGTGAAAGCTCGTGGAAGTAGAGGCAGGCGGGGCTATTGGGCTAGGCCGTTTGTTGTACCATTTGCCGTGACTCTAGAGGAACTTCAAGTCATAGAATATGTCAAGAACACTACAAATGATCCGACGTGAGTATTACTACGTTTGGGTTTAGTTATTTACGCATTATACGGACATATTGTTGATGATGTGTTAACATTGTAGGGAGATTATTGTAAGATACGAGTGTGCATATGCTACGCATTTCAACCTGCGGATGTTGTGGCCAGAGGAGTGGGTTGACAACGAGGTAGGCAATTGAGGGGCTGAGAAAACTCAACTGCCTAAATAGCAAACTTGGTCTAAGTGTGAACATTTCAATAGTATAACCATGATAGCCATTCGTCCTGTGTGGATGTGTCGAGGCAAGGAGAAGATAATTACTAATAGCATATACTAAACCCATTGTGTAGGTGTTAAACGTATATGCGAAGCTCGCATCGATGGAACATAGGACGAATCAACAGGTGCGGAGTGGATTTGGTTCCTGCTGATTGGGTTTTCAGTAAGCATCTTTAATGAGGTTATGAACTGGTTGGGTGGAAGTCAAAACACCGTGACGCAAGTCTTCTTAATTTCGTTTATCAATACTTTGCAGGAAGCTGTGCAAGCCGCTCAAAGCTTGGATGGAGTTGGACTGGCCAGGGCCCAGCAGTATTGAAAGAATTATATGCCTAATCTGGACGAATGTACCCAGGTAATGATACATGAAAGGCGAGAGTGGCGGGAAGAGTGATGACGAATTACAGTACATATAGTACTAGGTCAACCAACGGTATCATAAACTCGAACATGTTACTGGTAATGAAAAAATTAATTAAGATGAATATTGTATTGCATGCCTTTTCATACCATAGTTAACTACTACAATAGAGCATTATTGCGAGGAAATTAACATGCATGTCTGTCAGATGTGGGGAGTGCATATCGCATTGTGTAATTGACATTAAAGTCACAATCTACTCCATATGTGGTAGATATTTGTGCCCATGTTCGATGGCAGCAGACACTGGTTTGCATTGGTAATACGAGATCCGAACGAGGCAGCCGAGATATGGGACTCCTTGCCATCACCCAGACAGAGAAGAAAGATTGAAACAATGGGTTGGCGAGTGGTTAGTGCCAGAATCTTCAATGACTGAATGTTTATATGTTACCATTGTGACTCAATGTTTGTATTCCATGTGTGCTTTTGATAAATTGTTTGAATCCCGAGTAATGACGTAGAAACTGTATATTTTGTAACTGTATGCATTGGACGTAATACTTACGGATGAAATCAGTTGCGTACGTGATGGGAAGTTGAGGTTTTCTAACTTTAACCTGTCGTCCAAGAAGGACATTCCAAAGCAGTAGACCTCGTATGATTGTGGAGTTTATATGACGAACTTCATGGACAGTCTTTGTTCACAGACTCCCCCAAACGCAATGGTATGATAGTAGCCTGTCACGGATTTTGAGTATAACGACGTTCTTGTCTTAGGTGTTTCGCGACTAATATTGTGTGATTCAATTGCAGGTCAATTCTGATGCAACGCGGTTGAGGCTACTGCTGAAAATGGTCATGACACCACTGAATCATGCTAGGGCTGATGTTTTGCAACAGGTGAAAACAAAGTTCAAAAATTATAACAAGTGAAGCCAAATTATTGGACGGGATGGGGCAGCAAGGTGATGGGTAGCGTAACCAGAGGTTACAGCGAAAGTCTGATGTGGGGTAGATATACTAGGTGCACAAGTTATTGCCGTTTGCGTGTTGTTTGAAAACATTTTTGTCCACAATGAACCCTCTTTTTGGTTTCGTACAAGTAAGCCTTTGTTCTCTGTGCCTATAAGTCGCTCTAATTTTGTGCTTCACGGCAATTGCATGCAAATCATGTAAAACAAATGATATATTACATTGCTGCTACTGGGACTAAACACACGTTAGCTTTCGTCATAGGTACACGGTTATAAGCAATATCTTATTAATTAATCTCTCTAAAAACTGAATGCCAGTCTGTGATTTAATAGAACAACTTATGTACACCATGTATGCATGAACGTACATAAATTTCACAAATGTAGCAAAACCGATGAGTTAACAACGTCTTGCAGCTTATGAAAAGTATTACAGAGGAGCCAGCCCCATCGAATTGTTAGAGTCATAAACGAACCTAGGTGGGTTCTTAGAGCTACATAATTTCGCAGTCAACGTAGCTAGCTTTTGTGGAACAGAGAACTTGTAGCGAGCTAAAAATTTTATTACCAATGTTTGATTTCACCTCTTGTCGAACAACCACACATGAGCTCAATATTTATAGAGCTTGCTTGGGTTTGGATAAGCCTGGTGGGGGGTGAGTTCGTCGAGACTATAGTTACCCTGTTGAAGTATCGAAAGCAATTGACATTGGATGGCTGCACTGTAACATAAGATAAGAGCAACTTCACTGTCCGTTGTTTGCTTTATCGTCTTCCTTTTGTTCTATCCTCCTGTTCTTTAATCCAATTAGCTCAAAATCATAAGTAATTATTAACAGTAGTACTAGATCCCATTTATCATGTTCACGGTTGATCGAGGCGTCCTTTGCGAATGAAGCAGGCGAGAAAAAATAAAAATGTTTTTAAAAGGCAGGTTACAACCTATGATTGGGTTTTCTGCATGGCAGTATCATACCCCCACCACTCTATCTCAGCCCCTGACCACCACCATACATCTAGCATTCGACGTAGAAAATTTTAATAAGACTCCACCGACAAGTAGGGGTGTGTATGATATGCCTCCCCCACCCAAAGCTGGACTATTTTATGAGTAAATATAGAGACAACAAAAGATTATTTCTGTTAGTCATAAACATTGACTTCAATATTATGGAATTTTATTATTATTTGGATGAATACTTTAAGGTACAAACTTAAAGGGACAAACTTTTAGTTGAATTTCGTATCCATTGATGTGTGTATTTCAGGAGAAGTAGCCATAACCAGAGTAGCAACTGCTTGAAACACCATAATGGTGTGTGTATTTTTCCAGGCATATGGAAATTATTTCTTACTTAGCCAGGCCCTTATATATGTTTTAAAAATTCCTCTTCTTATTTCATCATTTCCAGGTCTTATCCTTTTCATCTAGCTGCACTATAGAGGAGGTTACTGATAAGTGTCTATTTATATATCATTTTCATATCAATTCGTCCATGTTTCTTTGCTATATTCCTTGGTATTTTTATGTTTTTGTGTGGTTTTGATGTTTGTAGGATTTTTGGAGCAACTTGCATAAAAATGGAGTAAAACCCTTCATTTTCACCTCTGCTAGTCAACCATCTTCTCGGATTTAATTGTATTGATATACAATGAACCTAGGGATGGCAATGGGGCGGGGCGGGTCTGGGCGGCCGGTACCCAGCCCCGCCCCGTTCAAATTTTTTTTGCCCCGCCCCGCCCCATTGCCTCGCTGCGGGGCGGGGCAAAAAAAAATTTGAACAAATTGGACCCGCCCCGCCCCGCCCCTAAACATTTATATTTTTGCAATTAACCCCCTATAATATTTCTATTTTTTACAATCAACCCCCTAGAACATTTACAAGCTCTAATTTTTATCATATTATTTTACTTACTGTCAACCCCCTAATATATTCAAACATGTTACAATCACCCCTAATAATATCATTTAAGTCCCAATAGTTTATTTTTTATCATATATACCCTTATACTGTACGGGGCGGGGCGGGTCGAACGGGGCTAAGTGTTAGACCCGGACCCTGACCCGCCCCTACCGGGGCAGATTTCTCTTGCCCCAGACCCGCCCCAAAACAGTTTTGGGGCGGGTCTTGCCCCGCCCCATTTGTCCGGGGCAAACCGGGGCCCCGGACCCGACGGGGCAAATTGCCACCCCTAAATGAACCCGATGACATATCATATACCGTTGAAAAGCTCTCGAAGTCTACTTTTTGGAGAAATTTACGGTTTATGAATCCATTCAGTGTACCGAAAGTTGTAATCAAAACAGTGTAAGAAGTGTAGAAATGTAATTCCACACATCACTGTAGCATGTATAATACGGGACACTGTAGCACGTTACTGTAGCAGAGTATTTAAACACATTTTAGGGTTTTATTTCATAACTTGAAGAGGGGAGAACGTGGTGGAGGCTGCAGCTCTGGAATTCTTTCATCTCTTGGAGTTCTTGAAGGAGAAAGGAAGCTTGGAAAGAGGAAGAACTACAATCCAAAGAGAATTACATCAAATTTGCTAAGTTTTTCCCTTCCCTTTCATTTTCTGGAATGTCTCCATGTTGTATTGTATTTACCACGTTCTTAAACATGTGTAACTGAATCTGAATTGGTTGAGGGTGATTTCAAAGCCCCTGATATGGTTTTTGTAAGTTGATTGTGCAAGAAGTTGTTATCCAATTCTCTAATTGAATTTGCTTATATTTTCCTATATATCTAATGCTTATGATTGCTTGCTGGATTGTATTTTGAATGGCCAACTGAATATAATCTGGTTGTTGTCTATTGCTAGACTAGAAATCTTGATCCGTAATTGTCTTGAATTTCTAATCCTTAGTAGCAAAATTGTGATCAGAGATTGCAATTGGAGAATACAACCTAAGTTAAATAATCCGAGCTTGTGTGTTTATTGCTTAGATCAACCTATCTTTCTTATCGTAATGCATCCATTGAATTAAATTTAGAGAGCTTGTTCTAGGTTGTTTAATGGATAGAGATTAAATAAAGAGCCTGTTTTATTTAACAACCAAGTAAGGAAAGATTGGGATAACAGAGCTTGTTGTTATCTACGGTTGATAATTTCAATGGTGTAATTGGATGACAATTCTGTGATTAATTCGCAAATCCATATCTTGTGGTGGAGAATAATCCCTTAACCAGATTTAATGCTTAGATCTGGTTATCCAAAGCCCCTGATATGGTTTTTGTAAGTTGATTGTGTAAGGAATTGTTATCCAATTCTCTAATTGAAGTTGCTTTTATTCTCCCATATTTAATGCTTATGATTGCTTGCTGATTGTATTTGAGTGGCCAACTGAATATAATCTGGTTGTGATTTATTGCTAGACTAGAAATCTTGATCCGTAATTTCTTGAATTTCTAATCATTAGTAGCAAAATTGTGATCAGAGATTACAATTGGAGAATATAACCTAAGTTAAATAATCCGAGCTTGTGTATTTATTGCTTAGATCAACCTATCTTTCTTATCATAATGCATCCATTGAATTAAACTCAGAGAGCTTGTTCTAGGTTGTTTAATGGATAGAGATTAAATAAAGAGGTTGTTTTATTTAACAACAAAGTAAGGAAAGATTGGGATAACAGAGCTTATTGTTATCTACGGTTGATAATTTCAATGGTGTAATTGGATGACAATTCTATGATTTATTCGCAAATCCATATCTCTGTCTCTTATACACATCTAGATGTGTATAAGAGACAGATTCAGTTCATAATGAGAATATTTCAATCTTTTTTGATTACATGTATTATTCTCATTATGCACATAAAGGAGGAGCCGTATGAGATGAAAATCTCATGTACCTGTCTCTTATACACATCTAGATGTGTATAAGAGACAGATCCTCGTGAGAACGATATCTTACTTATCACTTATTACTTGTTGGGCTATGAGTCTTCATATGGTCATAAGACTAGAGGCGAATCGAGGAAGAGAGAAGAGGGAGGAGAAGGAGCCTTGTGCGATACACGAGAATGTCTGTGGGCAAGACCAATCAACAAGGTGATTTGTTGTGGGGGCTGTACGCAAAGGTTGCCGGTGATTGATTTTCTAATCGATTTGTTATTTTGTTTTCATTGTTGATTCATATTTTCTTTGTTTTTCTTTTCTGATTGTTTGTTGTTAGACAACATGGCAGTAAACTTCTATCAATTCAGTAGCGGATTTGAGCCACAAGTACCATGGAGAGTAAATGAGGTAAGCGCTCCGAACATTGAACAACAACTTTCTGAGCTAACCTCTCTTGTGGAAAACATGGCTGTAGGAGATATGCAAAAATCTTATGAATGTGGGATATATTCTACGATGGAGCATCCAATCGACATGTATCCAACTTTACAAGAAGAATATATAGAACAAGCCGATGCCATGGGTGGATTTCCAGGACAAACGAGGCAATGGTATGATCCTTTCTCTAGCACTTACAATGCTGGATGGGAAGATCAACATAATTTCAGTTACTGGAATCATCAACCAATCACTCTAAATGTGATACCAAATCGGCCACAAAGTTTCAATCAACCCAGAGTGCAGCAACCATTTCAAATGCAACCACCACCAATGCCACATCCAGCACCGCAACCTGTCTCTTATACACATCTAGATGTGTATAAGAGACAGGTTAATGCACTTGCCACTAACACAATGCAATTCCAGAGGAAACTGGGGCAAGTATCCAAAACCTGGCAAATCAAATGGGACAATTGGCCACTAGCATGAGCAAATTCGAGGGACAAGGCTCAGAAGAATTATCTTGTCAAACGATGATCAATCCAAGAGAGAATTCTTGTGCGATAACTTTGCAAAATGAAGAGCAATTAGATGTCCTGCCAAAGAAATCACAAACTGATGAAGGATATGACACCACTTCCACCATGAACAAAACACTGACTTCTCAGGTAAATCCTATAACTCTCATTCCTTCATATGTTTCTCCTTCACTTTTTCCTAGTAGATTTGCACAATCGAAGGAGAAACAAGAACAAGAAATCCTGGAAACTTCTCACAAAATCGAGGTAAAGATACCACTTCTGGATGCTATTGAGCAAGTACCTCATTATACAAAATGTCTCAAGGAGTTATGCACCAGCAAAAGAAAGTTAAAAAGAAATGAGAAAGTAAGTGTGGGGGGAAGATGTTTCAGCTGTATTGCAAAGGAAAATTCCTCCAAAGTGCAAAAATCCAGGTACGTTCGCCATGCCATGCACCATTGGTAAAACCAAGTTTGAAAGAGTTATGTTAGATTTAGAAGCATCTATTAACATCATGCCATATTCTATTTATGCTTCTTAAAATCTTGGACCTTTTGCGGAAATTGGTATTACCATTCAAATTGCTGTTCATTTTAATTTATATACCAAAAGAGTTGTGGAAGATGTGCTTGTGCAGGTGAATCAATTGCTTTTCCCAGTAGACTTTTGTGTTCTTGAAATAGAGGATAAGACATCTCCTAATCCATCACTGATTCATATAGGGAGACCATTCTCGAAAACTGCTAGAACCAAGATTGATGCTCATGATGGCACTCTCACCATAGTGTTTGATGGCAAGGCGATCTGTTTCAATATTTTTGAGGCAATGAGGTACCCTAGTGACTTATATTCTATTTTTGTAGTTGACGTTACTGATTCTCTGTCACAACAATGTTTTGAGTTAACTCGCAAGAATGGATTGGATATAGCTATTAATGAGCACATAGGGACAGAAATTTCTAAGGAGTCAGAAATTTTGATACAAGTGTCCAAAGAAATGGAGGAAGTTGTGGCAAGCTTAGATGAGAACATCGCAATAACCACATATAGGTATGATGTTTCGTACATTCAATTTCCTTTATCTAATGAGAAAATTCTTCCTTCTGTGATGTCAGCCCCTGCCTTGGAGCTTAAGCTTCTTCCAGATCATTTGAGGCATGGATTCTTGAGTGAGAATGATCCTTTACCAATTATAATAGAAATGGGCCTTGCACGAATACAAGAAGAGAAACTCGTCCGAATACTTACAGATCATAAAATAGCTATTGGGTGGACGATTGCTAACATCCAAGGCCCAGCCATGTGCATGCACCAATTCTTGTTGGAAGAAGGATCCAAGCCCACTAGAGAAGCACAGCGGAGATTGGATCCTCCCATGATGGAACCAACGTCGGGCTGAGGACGTTAAACCAATCGCTTATTGGGAGGCAACCCAATGTTTTTGAAAAATAAATAAAAAAGAAAAGAAAAGAAAAATAAAATAAGGTAATAATGATCAATTTTTGTGTCTCAAGGAGATTCCTTTCGGAGACCATCAAATTGACTAGGTTTTATCTCTCTTTGCCATCTGTCTTATTTGTTTTTATATTTTTTTTACTTGCTTTTGACTTTTGTTTGCTATCGTGTTGTTATCTCTTTTATGTGTCTTTAGTTTCGTTTCTGCTCTTTTCTTTTCCTTCCTTTTGTTTAATTTGATGATTCCGTACTTCGAATTCATTTGTGCAATAGCTTGAGGAAACATCCAAACTGGAGCTGAAGTCATTGCTCGAACGATTGAATCGAGCATATCTGGGAGAAGAACAAACTCAATCGCATTATCGGTAATATCTCTCCTTTTCTCCTCTTCAATGGATGCTGATATCTTTCTGTCGAAACTTCGTAAATATTTCCCTTCACTTCCTCAAAATGCTGTGTTTAAAATTTATAAAGTACGATGACTAGACTTTGGGCGTTGATGCTCCTAAATGTGCCTGCGGATATCCGATGGCTTATCGAAGCCAAGGTGAGATTGTCCGGTGAGCCGGACATTAATCTCGCAAAATACATACCTGGTCTAGGAAAGAGCTACTACGCCAAGAGGCGAAGAGCGAAAGGGTTACAAGTATGTTATAAATGTGCTAGATGGAATTGTAACCAGACTTGTCGTTCATTAGTTTTTGCGTCCAGGAATAGAGAAGATAAACTTTCATTTATTAAGAATGGTTTGAGTAATGAGTCGCTGGATAATGTTTTGTTAACTCTCGAGTCACATTCTTGTGGACTTGTTCAGCGTGAATTGCTTAATCTATGGACACAATTTCGTGATGAATTGCAGTGTTATAGTCTAGGGAATCTGACTAAAAACGACCCTGTTTGCCAGTTTATAAGAAAACTGGATGGGAAGCAAATCCCCGACTCATAGAGGCGTTTCAGCCGTTACTGGACGTAAAACCAGAGGAAGATGTGAGCCACAATCACACTACTTGTATATTTGAATGTGTGTTGTTGTTGTCAATTTTTTTTTTCTTGTTTCGTTTGATCTGATTATCAATGTTGTTTTTGTGTTGTTGTTGTTTGTTGTTTGTGTTTGTTTTAATTTCAAGTTTTCTTTTTGACAAACCATATGACTACCCCATGTCATACACACACGTGGAAACGAGTGTGGAGGTTTTGTCAACCTTCGCCGAAAGTATATCTCTACTTTTCATGCTTCACGTGGAAGATAAGTGTGACGGTTTTGTCAAACCCCACCGAAATTGTATTTCCATTTTTTATGCTTCACGTGGGACACAAGTGTGTAGGTTTTGTCAAACCCCGCCGAAAGCATATCTCATTTTTTCAAATCTTGGGGCAATAAATCTGCATCGAGCAACCCCCACCGAAAGTATGTCCCCATGTGTCAAAATTTGAGAGTTTTATGTGTGTTTATATACATTCTGCATGTTTTCATATGTCATTCCATAACCTGTCTTGCAACTGAAAAGCATAATATCTAACGTATCTTACACAAGATTAGAGCACTTGTAGAAATGGAGAAAACACCAATTCGGCGATTCCGCAATATATGCGTATTTTGCGGATCGCAATTTGGTGAAGATGGAGAGTTTACCACAGCAGCTCTTGATCTTGGTAGGACATTGGCTGCGAGGGGTATTAATTTGATTTATGGAGGGGGTAGTCTTGGGTTAATGGGGTGTGTGTCAACAGCTGCATCCCTAGAAGGGAGCAAAGTTCTCGGCATTATCCCTAAACCATTAGCTGTACGAGATATCGTAGGCAATACAATCGGGGAAGAGTTACAGGTCTCTAGCATGCATGAGCGTATGGCACATATGATTGTTAAGTCCGATGCATTTATAGCTTTGCCTGGTGGTTATGGTACATTAGAGGAGATATTTCAAATCACCTCTTGGGCACAGCTAAACATCCATCGAAAACCCATTGGTTTGTTAAATGTCAATAATTTTTTTGATGGTTTGTTGTCCTTTCTTGATCAAGCTGTAGAAAAAAAACTTCATCTCACCGTCGCCGACGCAAATCCTGGTTACAGCTTCAACTGCAGGGGAGTTAATTGATAAACTCCAAGAATTCGTCTATTCGCCTTATCCAACAACGGCTCGGATAAATTGGTTTGGAGAAGGCAACAAAAAGCGTCAACTGGATTTAACCCTCCATCTGTAATCTCTATTTGCTGGTTTGCTTCGTTTTTGTTTGCTTTCTTTTTAGTGTGTTTATTTGAGATTTTCATGTCATTTCTTTTGAGTTTTTTTTTCAGGTTATTTCTTTCACCCCAGGTAATATTTTCTAATCTTGGCTTTTAGAGTGGTGGCTTAAAAAGTTCAAGTTCTCTTGAAACGCATTCTGGATTTCTTTAATCCATAATGGCTGAATAAGGAGGCTAACTTCTAAACTTTTTAGACCCATTCTAACTGACTTGTTTGTGTTTGCTGATTTGTTGGACTTTATTATTTTTCTGAGTAAGTTTAGTTTTATGTAATTTCGAGTTGTTGTGTGTTTTTGTCTTTATCAGTTTCGATTCGAAAAAAAAAACATTGTGGAAAAACCTGAGAATGGCAGAATATGGGTTTTCTTAACTCTTGAAACGCATTCTCTCTCAATAAATCTGTAGTTTGTTTATTTCATGTTGTTTGAAGTGTCTTGTTTCTTGTTTTGTTCTTTCATAATAAAGGTATATAGGCTGGAAACCTTAAGTCTGCGGGCTACTGGTCCTAAGGATTGTTGAAATATACAATCTTGACTCAGGTGTAACAACGCCACGTACCTCTTTTCTTGCATTTTGTGGGTCGATGATAAGATAATGATTGAATTAAGAATAACTCTTGGAAAATGATAAATGATGCATGGATCTGTGTGCTTGAAATGTTTATTGGTTTTCGCTTTGCTTTTGATTCCTTGCGCAATATTGAGCACTGAGCTATTATCACTGAGTTATTTGTTCACTTAGAGAAAGTTTATGTAATTTAAATGTTTCTTCAGATTTCAATGAATTCTAGAACTTGTTTGATGGTCACTCGAGGCGAAATCCTAGACTGTGCAACATTGGGGAAATGATTTAGGCCATCTTTGGACCGTTTGAGCCTTAATAGCCAACCTTGACTGAAATTGATCCCTAGTTACCCCTTTGAGCCTTTGTAAGCCTTTTTCTTTGTTAACTCACTAAAGATTTCCTAACCTCAAATGAATTTGTTCC
Source organism: Boswellia sacra (assembly GCA_013180625.2). Lineage (NCBI taxonomy): Eukaryota > Viridiplantae > Streptophyta > Magnoliopsida > Sapindales > Burseraceae > Boswellia > Boswellia sacra. The sequence goes on along the minus strand of SNVD02012245.1, from coordinate 43,047 downwards.
AAACAGTTTATCCCTTACCTATGAGCATGTAGATCATTCACAATTAAATTCTGAGCTATGTTCTGGTTTTGGGAAGTTAGAGGAGGTTGGGATGTATCATGAGCAATACAAGTGAGTTCCATTGTGTTTGGAAAAAAAAAAAAGAAAAAAAAAAAAAGCCAATCTGTACCTATCGTCCACGTACTTACACATTGAGGACAATGTGTTGTTTAAGTGTGGGGGAGGGGAAGTGTAATAAAAAAAAGAAAAAAAAAGAAAAAAAAGAAAAAAAAGAACAAAAGAAGAAGAATAAGAGATCTATACCCTTAAGTGTTCTTAAAAAGAATGAAACAACAAAGTGTGGGGGTGTAGTTTTCTTTTGTTTTCTGCAAAAAAAAAAAAAGATTGAGTGTTCTAAATAAGTTTGGGGGAGTAACCTGGTGAATTGAAATGAAGTTGTGTTATAGGGTTGAGCTCTACATAGTCTTGAATGATTTATGTGTTTGTGGGTGATTTGAGCCAAATTATTATCCTTTATCATACCTTCACCCAAGCCAAACGTTACAAGCTTAATAAAGTCCTACTTGATCCTTGGTGTTGTGCATGTCTACATTAGTGGAGAGTGACTTGAAAAGCAGGCCTATGGAGTTCATTTATACACACATCTTCAATATTAAATATGATTCATTTTTATGCATAAACTCATCCGGGTTACAAGTGATTAGGTGAGAATGGCTCTACACACACACACTTGAGGAATTGAAGTGAAGCGAAACTAATCTTTCGGATAAAATTCTTGATCAAGTGCATTATTTTGAAGTTTTCCTTGGGTTATAATTAAGTACAATCTTTGAGGCCTATTTGCAAGATTAAGCATTTGTGTGTTTTAATTTTTTGTTGATTCTGTTTCGGTTTAGTTTTATTTTCATATTGTCGTAGTTGCTCGAGGACTAGCAAAGTCTAAGTGTGGGGGAATTTGATAAGTGTCTATTTATATATCATTTTCATATCAATTCGTCCATGTTTCTTTGCTATATTCCTTGGTATTTTTATGTTTTTGTGTGGTTTTGATGTTTGTAGGAGTTTTGGAGCAACTTGCACAAAAATGGAGTAAAACCCTTCATTTCACCTCTGCTAGTCAACCATCTTCTCGGATTTAATTGTATTGATATACAATGAACCCGATGACATATCATATACCGTTGAAAAGCTCTCGAAGTCTACTTTTTGGAGAAATTTACGGTTTATGATCCATTCAGTGTACCGAAAGTTGTAATCAAAACAGTGTGAGAAGTGTAGAAATGTAATTCCACACATCACTGTAGCATGTATAATACGGGACACTGTAGCACGTTACTGTAGCAGAGTATTTAAACACATTTTAGGGTTTTATTTTGATAACTTGAAGAGGGGAGAACGTGGTGGAGGCTGCAGCTCTGGAATTCTTTCATCTCTTGGAGTTCTTGAAGGAGAAAGGAAGCTTGGAAAGAGGAAGAACTACAATCCAAAGAGAATTACATCAAATTTGCTAAGTTTTTCCCTTCCCTTTCATTTTCTGGAATGTCTCCATGTTGTATTGTATTTACCACGTTCTTAAACATGTGTAACTGAATCTGAATTGGTTGAGGGTGATTTCAAAGCCCCTGATATGGTTTTTGTAAGTTGATTGTGCAAGAAGTTGTTATCCAATTCTCTAATTGAAGTTGCTTGTATTTTCCTATATCTAATGCTTATGATTGCTTGCTGGATTGTATTTCGAATGGCCAACTGAATATAATCTGGTTGTTGTCTATTGCTAGACTAGAAATCTTGATCCGTAATTGTCTTGAATTTCTAATCCTTAGTAGCAAAATTGTGATCAGAGATTGCAATTGGAGAATACAACCTAAGTTAAATAATCCGAGCTTGTGTGTTTATTGCTTAGATCAACCTATCTTTCTTATCGTAATGCATCCATTGAATTAAATTTAGAGAGCTTGTTCTAGGTTGTTTAATGGATAGAGATTAAATAAAGAGCCTGTTTTATTTAACAACAAAGTAAGGAAAGATTGGGATAACAGAGCTTGTTGTTATCTACGGTTGATAATTTCAATGGTGTAATTGGATGACAATTCTGTGATTAATTCGCAAATCCATATCTTGTGGTGGAGAATAATCCCTTAACCAGATTTCTTTCATTGTGTATCTCTCAATTGATTTAACTTTGCATTGTATTATTCTTCATTTGCTTTCGTATTGAGTTTAGTTAATCAATCAACAAAACCCCCCATTTATTCTGTTTTCGCTTTCGAATAACAAATTTAATTAGAATTAATCCTCGTGGGAACGATATCTTACTTATCACTTTATTACTTGTGCGACTAGTATACTTGCTAGTTTCGAACGCATCAGTTACTGCCAGCCGTAATGCTGTTTCCTTCTATCAATTATGTGTATATGGCCATTCCTGAATCCTGAGCTCTTTCATTGTTCAATTAGCCAAGAATCTTTCTTTACCAGGAACAAATTTCTTCTGCTATCATTGATAGGAACTCAATGGCAGCTTGGTCTCCTCCCTGTTGTTAGGAACCAAAGTGGTGAGATATAGCAACTACACTTGTGCAAAGGGCTGAAATGAATGGATATAAGGCTCTTGTCTTCACTGTCGATGATGCAAGATTTGATCGTAGGGAGGCAGACATAAAGAACAAGTGAATTATCATCACTTTCTTTTTCGCTCTATTTGAAAGCATTTGTGTTTTGGTGCACCAGTGTGTTATTTTGAATAAAGTTGTGTCTAACATCATGAGAAATGTTGACACTTTTTACGTCTGATTTTCTCACGAGAAACCATATATTCTAAATCTCATGCGGGAACTTCTGCAGAATAATTGTAACACCGCTGAAGAATCTGGAAGGCCTATTAACAACCAAATTCATCTATGTGAGTGGATTCTTGTCCCCTATAATTTTTTCCATTATAATGTCTTGCAATTATTGTTGACATAACACACCCTCCATTTATCAGTGCCATAGACGTGCTTTTTGCTCTTAGTTCTTGTCTGATACATAGCAACGATAGTCATTCTGTGGCCTGGTGATTGACCTGTGCTTAGTTTTGCCATTATTTGTAGCCGTAAGAGTAAAATCATTACATTATTTTGATGGACTAAGACTCTTGAGTTTTAACGGTTTAAGTTTTGAAGCTTTTTTCAATAAGATCAATGATGCTTCTTTCTGTTGGGAGGTATAAAGCTATAGAATATTCCAGTTTCCTTTCAATATATTTCAAGCATATCTTTCAGTTTAGATTTCGTCGGACTGTTTCAAACTTGAAGCTTGTTATGTTAGTTTGTTGCTTAGATTCTCATCTGAATATTCCATGTAATGCTTGAGTTTGAAAGAAACTAGCGAAAGCTCGAGCTCCTGTATTATTACTTTTTCTCCTTTTGCTTTCAGTGTCAACTAGGGTGAATACCAGTCTAGAGTCATTTTTTTTTTTAGTCTTAGCGGGTTCTGCAGGATATAGGATGGTTAAGATCTGTAATAAACTTGCCACTTGTGACAGGGTTACTCACTTGTGAATATGGTAAGACCAAAGCTTCATCTGCTGGTATTTTGTATCCACCTTTTTTTTCCTACAAAACAAATTGAAAAGAGGATCCTCTCTACCTTCAAAATGGGAGAATCCATGGGAAAACTCTAGTTATGTGGTGATTTGTAGCATTAAATTAGAGATACCAGTCTAATTCTTTTCCAAAGATGGCAATCCAATTTCATATTCATACAATCAAGCTCACTATGGCATACTGACCCCTCATTATTTTATAAAATTTCGTCATAATTAACAGATCTCCTAAATTTTGGAATTCATGGTTGAATATGCTCTTATTTGAATGCCTTTTCTAGCCCCTTCTGTAAATTTATTAAGATTCTGAATTGTTACGGTGATTTACGAACATAATAGTCTTGAACATTATATATGCAGCAATAAAGGTTGTGCAAGTAGGTGTTGCTGGGATTGTTGTCTCCAATCATGGAGGTTGACAAGTAGATTATACTCCTGCCACTATTTCTGTTCTTCAAGAGGTGACCTATAGTTTCACACCAACATTATTAGCACTTCAACTTAATAGCTTGTGGTTTTATGAAAATACAACGCATTTGATTGTGCTTACTGAATCGAAGGTATCTTAAAACTTGGTAATGGTGTCACCCTGAGGTTGTAGGTCGTTGATGCTGTTGAAGGGAAAGTTCTTGTTCTAATGGATGGAGGAATGCGGCGAGGAACGTATGTTTTCAAGGCCTTGGCCCTTGGTGCCGAAGCTATACTTGCAAGTAATCTATACAACTTCCTATTTAAGTTTTCAATTGTTATTTTTTTTCAGGTCTTATTAATTAATAAGACACATGAAGACATAATTTTACAAGTCTAAATCCACCTCTCTCAACTTAGCAGTTGGTGCCAAGATTCATGTTGTATGATTTTTTTACGAAAGGTAGTGAAAATGAATAGTACGGTTGACAACTTTTACCCTCTGGTTGTAATTTGTATGCATAATTTTACAAGCGGTATAGATCCAATTATGATTTTTACGTGGCCTTGGAAAGTTGATTTAATTTCTGTAAGCCACTAACTGTAATAGTAGACTTTACGCCTTTGATATATAGGCTTACAACTTTATCATATTTTTAATGACTTTTATATTTCTAATACAAATCTTATACGAGATGGAGAAATTTTCGTTTACCCCTATGTACGAATGAACAGTGCATTTCCTAACGTGATATATGTTAATGTCATTGATTTTTTACACTGTCCATGACGACAAAATTAAGAATTTCCAAGTCTTGGTCGAAATTTCATTGTTTTACCTCTTGTACACAGGGGTTTACAACTTGTATCCAAATCTTGACAGCTTGTATGTCCACAATACGAATATTTTAAGAGTGGGGGAAATGTGGGTTAGACCCCACTGCAAATGAACAGTCACATACCTCATGCGTTTTACGTATTGGTTTATGATTTTTACATCTTCAATTACTACTACAATTAAGAAGTTACAACTCGTATGTGCAAATTTTGTAGCTGCGCTCTAAGACTTTTGGTTAGTCATTAACAACTATTACCTCATTTTTCATGCCTTCTATGTCCCCAATACAAATATTATTAGAGTTAGACAAAACGTGGGTTAAATCCCAAACCAAATAAACAGTAAATTTCACTACGATTTTTTTCTTCTGTTTATGACTTTTTTGCCGTCAATTACGAGTAAGATTCAGAATTTACAACTCTTATACGAAAATCTAATAGTGTAGTTAACGACTTTTACCTAGTTTTCTATAGCTTTTATTTCATTTTTCACGACTTTTATATCCCCGATACAAATCTTATAGGAGTTGGAGAAAATTCGGGTTAAATCCCAAACCAAATAAATAGTAACCTTTACTACGATTTTTATTCTTCTGTTTATGCTTCTTTTACAGTTAATTGCGATTACTATTAAGAATTTACGACTCTTATACGAAAATCTAATAGTGCGCTTAACGACTTTTATCTAGTTTTTTACAGCTTTTATCCCCTTTTTCACCACTTTTATACTACCCATACAAATGTTATACGAGTAGGAGAAAATGCAGGTTAAATACCAAACCAAATGAATAGTAAATTTTGCTACGATTTTTATTCTTCTGTATATGAATTTTTGCCGTCAATTATGATTACGATTAAGAATTTACAACTCTTATACGAAAATCTAACAGTACGGTAAACGACTTTTACGTAGATTTTTATAGCTTTTATTTCACTTTTCACGACTTTTATATCCTCGATACAAATCTTATAAGAGTTGGAGAAAATGCGGGTTAAATCCCAAACCAAATGAACAGTAAATGTCGCTACGATGGTTATTCTTCTATTTATGATTTTCTTGCCGTCAATTGCGGTTACTATTTTTACAACTCTTATACGAAAATCTAATAGTGCGGTTAACGGCTTTTACGTAGTTTTTTACAGCTTTTATTTCATTTTTCATGACTTTTATAGCCCCGATACAAATGTTATAGGAGTTGGAGAAAATACGGGTTAAGTCCCAAACCAACAGGCCCAGCTGTATTTCGCTACGATTTTTATTCTTGTGTTTATGACTTTCTTACCGTCAATTACGATTACGATTAAGAATTTACGACTCTTATACGAAAATCTAATAGTGCAGTTAACGACTTTTACTTTTTTTTTACAGCTTTTATTTCATTTTTCTTGACTTTTATATCCCCGATACAAATGTTATAGGAGTTGGAGAAAATGCGGGTCAAATCCCAAACAAAATGAGCAGTAACTTTCTAATGATTTTTATTCTTCGGTTCAGGACTTTATTTCTGCCAATTATGATTACGATTAAGAATGTACAACTCTTATACGAAAATCTAATAGTGCAGTTAACGACTTTTCCATAGCTTGTTACAACTTTTATCCAATTTTTCACGACTTTTATAACCCCCATACAAATCTTATAGGAGTTGGAGAAAATGCGGGTTAAATCCAAAACCAAATGGACAGTAACTTTTACTACGATTTTTATTCTTCTGTTTATGCTTTTTTTACAGTTAATTGCGATTACTATTAATAATTTACGACTCTTATACGAAAATCTAATAGTGCACTTAACAACTTTTACCTAGTTTTTTTACAGCTTTCATCCCATTTTTTACGACTTTTATATTACCCATACAATTCTTATAAGAGTTGGAGAAAATGCGGGTTAAATCCCAAACCAAATGAACAGTAAATTTCGCTACGATTATTATTCTTCTGTTCATGATTTTTTTGCCGTCAATTACGATTACTATTAAGAATTTATGACTCTTATACGAAAATTTAATAGTGCAGTTAACGACTTTTACGTAGTTTTCTACAGCTTTTATTTCATTTTTCACGACTTTTATATCCCTGATACAAATGTTATAGGAGTTGGACAAAATGCAGGGTAAATCCCAAACCAAATGAACAGTAAATTTCGCTACGATTTTTATTATTATGTTTACGACTTTTTTGCTGTCAATTGCAATTACTATTAACAATTTACGACTCTTATACAAAAATCTAATAGTGCGGTTAACGACTTTTACCTAGTTTTTTACAGCTTTTATTTAATATTTCATGACTTTTATATCCCCGATACAAATGTTATAAGAGTTGGAGAAAATACGGGTTAAATCCCAAACCAAATGAACAATAAATTTCGCTACGATTTGTATTCTTCTGTTTATGATTTTCTTGCCGTCAATTGCGATTACTATTAAGAATTTACAACTCTTATACGAAAATCTAATAGTGCGGTGAACTACTTTTATGTAGTTTTTCACAGCTTTTATTTCATTTTTCATGACTTTTATATCCCCGATACAAATGTTATAGGAGTTAGAGAAAATACGGGTTAAATCCCAGACCAAATGAATAGTAACTTTTCTAACGATTTTTATTCTTGTGTTTATGACTTTTTTGCCGTCAATTGTGATTACGATTAAGAATTTACGACTCTTATACAAAAATCTAATAGTGCGGTTAACGACTTTTACGTAGTTTTTTACAGCTTTTATTTCATTTTCCATGACTTTTATATCCCCGATACAAATGTTATAGGAGTTGGAGAAAATGCGGGTTAAATCCCAAACCAAATGAACAGTAATTTTTCTAACGATTTTTATTCTTGTGTTTATGACTTTTTTACCGTCAATTATGATTACGATTAAGAACGACTCTTATACGAAAATCAAATAGTGCGGTTAACGACTTTTACGTAGTTTTTTACAGCTTTTATTTCATTTCTCATGACTTTTATATCCCCGATGCAAATGTTATAGGAGTTGGAGAAAATGCGGGTCAAATCCCAAACCAAATGAACAGTAAATTTCGCTACGATTTTTATTATTCTGTTTATGACTTTTTTGCCGTCAATTACGATTACTATTAAGAATTTACGACTCTTATATGAAAATCTAATAGTGTGGTTAACTTTTACGTAGTTTTTTATAGCTTTTATTTCATTTTTCATAACTTTTACATCCTCGATACAAATGTTATAGGAGTTGGAGAAAATGCGGGTTAAATCCCAAACCAAATGAACAATAACCTTTACTACGATTTTTATTCTTGTGTTTATGATTTTTTTGTCGTTGATTACGATTAGGATTAAGAATTTACGACTCTTATAAGAAAATATAATAGTACGCTTAACGACTTTTATGGATTTGTTTACAGCTTTTCTTTCATTTTTCTCGACTTTTATATCCCCGATACAAATGTTATAGGAGTTGGAGAAAAATGCGGGTTAAATCCCAAACCAAATGAACAGTAAATTTCGCTGCGATTTTTATTCTTCTGTTTATGATTTTCTTGCCGTCAATTGCGATTACTATTAAGAATTTACGACTCTTATATGAAAATTTAATAGTGCGGTTAACAACTTTTACGTAGTTTTTTGCAGCTTTTATTTCATTTTTCACGACTTTTATATCCCCGATACAAATCTTATAGGAGTTGGAGAAAATGCGGGTTAAATCCCAAGCCAAATGAAGAGTAATTTTTCTAACGATTTTTATTCTTGTGTTTATGACTTTTTTGCCGTCAATTACGATTACGTTTAAGAATTTACGACTCTTATACGAAAATCTAATAGTGCGGTTGACGACTTTTACATAGTTTTTTATAGGGGTGTTCACGGGTCGGGTCGGGTCGGGTTTTTTCATACCCGATCACAAACCCGACACTGTTCAAACCCGATTATTTTAACCCGATTCGGGTTACTATTCAATACCGACCCGGCAAAAACCCGATCAACCCGATCGGGTCGGATCGGGTCATATCGGGTTTAATTTAATTAGGTCAAATATCCAAATCCGATTTGTAACCCGATACTGTTCAAACCCGATTCGGGTCACTATTTAATACCAACCCGATCGGATCGGGTCGGGTTGGATCGGGTCGGGGATTTTTGAACACCCCTAGTTTTTTATAGCTTTTATTTCATTTTTCACGACTTTTATATCCCCGATACAAATCTTATAGGAGTTGGAGAAAATGCAGGTTAAATCCCAAACCAAATGAACAGTAACTTTTACTACAATTTTTATTCCTGTGTTTATCACTTTTTTGCCATCAATTACGATTATGATTAAGAATTTACGACTCTTATACGAAAATCTAATAGTGCGGCTAACGACTTTTACGTAATTTTTTACAGCTTTTATTTCATTTTTCATGACTTTTATATCCCCGATACAAATGTTATAGGAGTTGGAGAAAATGCGGGTTAAATCGCCAACCAAATGAACAGTAAATTTCGCTACGATTTTTATTCTTCTGTTTAGGACTCTTTTGCCGTTAATTACGATTATGATTAAGAATTTACGACTCTTATACGAAAATCTAATAGTGCAGTTAACGACATTTACGTAGTTTTTTACGGCTTTTTTTTCATTTTTCATGACTTTTATATCCCCGATACAAATGTTATAGGAGTTGGAGAAAATGCGGGTTAAATCCCAAACCAAATGAAAAGTAAATTTCGCTACGATTTTTATTCTTCTGTTTATGACTTTTTTGCTGTCAATTACGATTACGATTAAGAATTTACTACTCTTATACGAAAATCTAGTAGTGCAGTTAATGACTTTTACGTAGTTTTTTACAACTTTTATCCAATTTTTCACGACTTTTATATCCCCGATACAACTCTTATAGGAGTTGAAGAAAATGCGGGTTAAATCCCAAACCAAATAAACAGTAACTTTTACTACAATTTTTATTCTTCTGTTTATGCTTTTTTTTACAGTTAATTGCGATTACTATTAAGAATTTACGACTCTTATGCGAAAATCTATTAGTGTGCTTAACGACTTTTACCTAGTTTTTTACAGCTTTTATCCCTTTTTTCACGACTTTTATATTACCCATACAAATCTTATAAGAGTTGGAGAAAATGCGGGTTAAATCCCAAACCAAATGAACAGTAATTTTCGCTACGATTTTTATTTTTCTGTTTATGATTTTTTTGTCGTCAATTATGATTAGAATTAAGAATTTACAACTCTTATACTATAAAATCTAATAGTGCGCTTAACGACTTTTACCAATGTTTTTGCAAGCTTTATCCCATTTTTCACGACTTTTATATCCGTGGTACAAATCTTATAAGAGTTTGCGAAAATATGGGTTAAATCCAAACAAAATGAACAGTGACTATTCTTACGACTTTCATTCCTCTCTTTATGAGTTTTATACCATCAATTACAACTATAATTAAGATTTTAGGAATCTTATATGAAGTTGCAATATTGTGTTTTATAACTTTTATAAAGTATTTTGCAACTTTGATTCCAATTTCCATGACATTTATGTCCCCGATACAAATCTTAATTATAGATGGAGAAATTTCGGTTAAATCCCAAACCGAATGAACAGTCACTTCCCTTATGACTTTTATTTTTCTTTTTATGATTTTTTTACCATCAATTATGACTACGCCAAAGAATTTCTGAATCTTATACAAAATTGCACTGGTTTGTTTTACGACTTGTACATAGTGGTCTACAACCTTTATCGTAGCATTCACGACTTTTATAACTCGCATACAAATCTTATAAGAGTTGGTGAAAATGTGGGTTAAATCCCATTGCAAATGAACGATCATCTACCTAACGAGTTTATTCATAATTTACAACTTTTGTGTGATACAATTTAGGGGTATTCCTGGAAATATGATTCTTTGGCTAAGATTTGGTGAAAAGTAATTATGCGTTTCACGACATCTATATAGATATTAATTTACAACTATTTTAGCCTTTTTTTATTCTTTTATTTATCAGCTTACGACATTTATAAGCTTTTAAGAAATATTTTCAGCTCCCCTTGAAATCTGACTATGGTTATACTAACCAAAAAAAAAATCTTTTGACTTCTTACATCCATAAAAAATTTTCATATGTTGAAAGCACAATTAATTAATTTATGATTTCTTTTGTACTACACAATTGTGCTATACAATTATAATGTATGAATTTTTTTATGTTTACTATTAAACATCCCTATAAAAATATAATAAATCTTTTTAATTAACGAATTCTTTTTGTCAAATATGCATATGAAAATTTGCATTTTTATTTTATAACCATAAAAAAATTTCATATTTTTAAAACACAATTAATTAATTTATTATTTTTTTGTTATACACAATTGTACTATTCAATTTTACTGTATATATTTTTCATGTTTACTAAGAAACATTGCTATCATAATACAATAAATATTTTTAATTAACGAATTCTTTTTGTCAAATACGCATATTAAAATTTGCTTCTTTTCTACTGTAACTACAATATATTTTAATCGATATAATTTTAGTGTCATATTGCACTTGGCGATCCATGGGGAAACTGCTACAGTCCAGCATCACTTGGCACTCCATGGGGAAACTGCTACAGTCCAGCATTGCACTTGGCGATCCATGATGGTTGTTTGAGTTTTGATGGGCGGGAAATGAATTGTGCAACGGTTTCAGTCCCAGTTGAAAGTTTGCTTCAGTTTTGATGGGCGGGAAAAAATTGTTGAGCGCGGGAGACAATGCTGGAGGCGAAACTTGAAGTAGCCGGTTACCTTCTTTGTCTTCATGCAGACTCTTAAGCTACAGTTAGGCTACATGAAGCTACAGGCCCAGCTGTATTGGTCCAGCTGCTGCACTGTAGCAGTTTCCATATGTTAGTATTAAGACTAAACTTTTAATTTCCGTCTCTGCTTTACCCATCATTTCATGTGCTTCAAAGACTATTCACCCACCTGTCTCAAGTAACCTTGAACTAAGCGAGGGCCATTTGCACGCACATTTGAGAAAGAGAGTAATTAAAACTATGGCTAGCAGAATATGAAAGGACAATATAAAGCCTAAACCAAAGGGCCGGGCAGGTAGCCTGGCCTGCAAAGTTTCGAAAGAGCAGCTTATGTTGATATGCATCAACTTCCCAAGTAGCCAACTACAGTGGAGGAACCGTAGAAAGCCATATCATGGCAGGCGCCCTTGAGTTGCAACCATTAAAGCTAATGCTTCCCCTGGCACGGACAAAAGTTTATGGCTACATGTTCGCTGCTTTTAGATCTGCTGCCTTGGTTATATGTATTGTGCGCGCGGCAAACTCTTAAGAAGCTTCCAAGAAATCTCAGCTCTGTCACACCTTTGGAGGGACGGAGATGGAAGCAAAAGCAGTCTGACTAGGCTGGCTAAAATATGATTCTGGGCTTTGCCCAATAGTAAATACAAGGTATGTCTATCTAGATTGTTATTAATTTCTAGTTAAACACATTTCTTGTTTAATTCTATATATAATCTTATTTCAGAAAATATTATGGAAGAAAATTAGTATTTAAATAAGAGGTCTAAGTTATAGTCAAACAACTCTTTTCAATTAGAGAAGTTCAAAGACGTTAAGAATCTTACACTCTAAGAGATAAAGTTATCGAGTAATTCACATTAAAATTGTGATCGTATGGGATAAAAAAATGCTCTCCCCATCTAGTTGGAACTAATTAACTAAATACTATTTGAAAACGCCTTTAACTTGGTATATTTGTTTTCTTTTACATCATATTATAATTAAAGTGATTTTGTTGTACTTGTATAATAGTTGAATTCACTTCTCCCTTAGTATGCGTTAGGAAGTTGGGACTGGACTGAACTGAGATTGGAATTGGGATTGGGATTGGACTGTATTAGATTATATAGTACAATCTTATGTCTGATGTAATATGAGATTGGACTATTAAAATAGATGACAATTTTTAAGAAAATAATTTTAAAGGATAAACTAATTTAATTTGTTATTCAATAAAAATTAAATATTTGTTAATATTTCTATATACCTAATAACATAAATTATATTTTATATTAAAATTAATTATTATATAAATTTAAATATAATTAAATATTATAATTTATTAATAATTGGTATTTAAGTGTTATTAGATTATATCTAATTTCATATTATTAATTTAATATTTATTTTTATATTCGTATTATATTATTATTCCATCACTTTCATAAGTAAACAATCAAAACTGATTCTATTAAATATTTAAATATAATATAAAATTATTACATTATATTATATTTATTATTTATTTTAATTTTAATTTTAATTAAAAATAAAAAACGATGTCCCAACTTGAGACTATAAGTCCCATGCTATAATTTGGGACTAATAGTCCCACTAAATTGGCACTGCCAAATGCGCTCTTACAGTTATGCATAAACTATATAGGTAGACTGCAATGTGGGATGTATAATTCAACTTAGGATTCAAATACAAACCTATCATAATATTAAATTTTCACGTTCATTATACAACCTTCAATTCATCTGGCATATGTATAAAATGGGTTTTCTTTCCCTAAATAGTCATTTAATTAATAATTAAACTCTTAAGATATAGTGAGGCCAAGTATATATATAGGGTTAGGTTCTATGGCATCGCAAATTGTGAGATATTGGATCAAACCACTTTTAATGGTTGATATTCAATCTAGCATATACAGTTAATGTACATCGAGAATTACAATTATTAGATTTGATTACAATAGTTGAAACTGGGTTGATTTAATAGCTTATAAATTTGTATTTAGATTCAATGTAGTGTAATGTATGTATAACTTTATTTTCAATTAACACAATGAAACTCTATAGAAAATTATTACAAGTTGGAACTAGGTACAAACATTCGTTTCTTAACAAAAAGCATAAACTAAGAAGCAAGCCTTAGTATTGCTAGTACACCATGAATGTGATACCGCTTGAAAATAGATTTAGATGATCTGTACTATATAGCAGAAAAGTATCCACTAGAAAAGAGTTTAATTTCAATGATATGATCATTTATTTTGTTTATAGATCAAGAAAAATTATGAAAATGACAAGCTTATTTATACCTGAAAATCTGAAACCTATTGAGAATAATGGTAAAACCAATTAATACAAATCAAAAGTCAAAGACAATAGAATCTTAAAAAGGATCGAAGCCTAAAAAGAAATTAACACTCCTAGTTGAATATTTTATATATATATATATATATATATATATATATATATATATATATATATGAAGCTATAAGAAGGGCATTTTTACAGCTCATTTTACACTAAAAGGAGTTAAAAAAGCAAAAATCATAAAGAAGCTAGCGTCGTTACCTCAACATAAGCTTACATGTAGCGCTAGTTCATTGAGTTGAGCTTATAGTTTCTTGGTATTAGAGGCTTCTTATTCAACTGGGTTTGGCACCTTAGGCTTTAGTTCATAGCAAATAGACAACCTTCAGAGCAAAAAGAGAAATTTTCTTCAACAATCCAAAATCAAGTTATCATGAACATAACCATGAAATGATCTCTTCCCTTAACATGGCAACATAGTCGGAGCTTCAAGTGAACTTCCATTAATCTGTATCAAGTAGCATATGTGATCAGTTAGTTGGAAAATTAACACAAAAGGCAAAATATCTTACAGAGAAATCAAAACTTGTTAGCTTTGGTAGGGTTATTGATGTCACTTTATTATTACAATTTCCAAACATGTAATGCTACATTGTAAAATTTTTGGCAATAGTATTCTTGATCAACTAGAAGTTTCATTTTAAGTGTATTTATTAGTAATCTTAATATATGTCCTAAAGATATGCATGTCTTGAAAAAATTAACAAACTTAAAATAAGTTAAAAATGAGATCTTATCCCAGAAAAAAAAATGTTTTTCTCAAGTGAGAATTGTCTTTTATTTGTAAACTTAGACGGTATTCTGAAAAGAAAAAGCGATCTCTGGTAGAAACAATCACATTACAAGTGCTCTGAGCCAAATACTAATATTAATATTATTTTTCTTCCTTTAACTTCCTGCTAATAAGATATGATAATTGCCAAACATGATACAAATTTGTAAAGTTGATATTTACTTAATAAGTTTGTGCATGTGTGACATGGTGCATGCATTTTACGCCACCTCCTCTTTCAAATTTGATTATTTAGTTGTTCAATATCGATCTCAATTTGAATTGGTAGTCTTTCCAATTAAAAGAGTTTTGCTTATCAATTTAATGATTTTCACTTTGCCCTATAAATCAGATTTGCATTGTAAATAGATTTCTTAGATTTTTGATCTATAAATTATGATTGGAAATGAAGTACTGCTCAATAACAGCAAATATAGATCGAATTGGACGTATAGGAAATGACGCTAGTCTGGTCATCACTCTCTCTCTATATTAACTACTATAATGAAATTAGGCTGCATTATTGAGCTTCTTTTCTCTTTTGAGATAGTAATTAATTATTTTCAAAAGAGTTATTCTTCCCATACATAAGTACCTCATGTATCCGAACATCTCAGTAAGAGTTTTAAGAATAACTCTTTTGAAAATAATTAATTACTATCTCAAAAGAGAAAAGAATAACATTATTTAGAGAAGTTGTTAATCATGAATGATAAAGTGGAAACGTCAGCAAAGAATCTACAAGCAGTACTCCAAGAATATCAAACTAATTTGTCAAGTACTTAAAATATGTTTTGAGAAACTACAAAATTATTTGAATTAAAATTTTAAGTTGATAGATAAGAAATCAATATTGTTAATGTTATTCAAACCTATTTACTTTCCAACTCTCACAAAATAAGATGCAGTAAAATTTACAGAACGGTTTGATACTTAAGGGAAAAGATTGGATAAGGTAGAGATATTTCTGAATCCAAAGAGTAATTTGATTTTGAAAAATGTTTATATACAAAGTAATACTACATATACAACTTAACTATATAACCATTCTCATATAGCTTTATACGACATAGTATTATTGGTTGGGGAAAAAAAATAAAAATGAAGGAGATTGCAATAATGATGTCACGTCCACTCATACCATGCCACAATAGCTAGGTTGCATGAAGATGGATGTATAAATTAGTTGTATGCCTAGTATTATATGATATACACATGCACAAAAATTCTTTAATTGGGATATCCGGATGTTAAGAATTATCCGCTTCCTTCTTCTCAACCATTGAATGTTTTGAATAGGTGAGGTTTAATTACAAAAAACAATATTAGCCTATAGATATCAGAAATAGGCTATCTAAGCTTAAAGTGATAGAAGGCCTCTATTTTCCAAGCTTCTTTTCCTAGGCTTCTCTGCATCAGTGCCTCAAAATCCCAATACGTCATGGAAGCAAATTCCACCATTGAAACAATTCCAGAAGGTCATGAAAATAACCAAGCAATATATTAACCTCCAGATAAGTTCTCCATGGCTCCACTTTTCAACCAGCCCAAAGAAAAGAAGTAAAAAAATAAAAAAGACAATTACTAAGAGTTAACTTTAAACAGCACCGAGATAATTGGGTCTTCATCATATTTCATTTCAGGGGAAGAGAGAGTCTTGCATGTTAACAAAGATTGTCTAGCGAAACCAAGCATAAACATAAACAAAATCCAAACTTCAAACAAGAAGGACAGAGGAAGAACAAAAGAAAAGCTATTAACATATAACTAATTGAAATGGAGAAGTGATTCTAAGAAGATCACAAACTTTTTCTCTCCGGCCATTTTAACCTATGCCATTGAAGAGAAATCTTTTTGTGTCGGAGAGAAGCTCCATATATGATGAGTGTCAAGGGAGTAGAAGCGGCTTTTCATGGCCGCTATAGCGCACAAGTTTTACATTATATTTATTCATTAAATCTCATTCGTTCAAAATATCCAATGGCTGAGAAGAAGGGAGCGAATTATAACTAGCCAAAGTCCACCTTGTTGAGACAGATAATACAAGCTAGGTAATTGAGGGATAGCCCGAAGTGAATAACACTTTTTGTTGAGAGAGATAGATTAGCATAAATTATTGAGAAAATTAACTTGATAAGCTCCTAGAGCCACTTAGACAAACTGATCTTCGACTACATGTTTGTTCTGCCTGTTTTTAACTTGTTGCCCTATCTCTCGTGTTTCCAACACATTTCTTTCTTAAGATATTAATTACCTGAAAGGTAGCCGAAGCTTGTTTCTTTAAATAGCTTGCAAGCATTACAACTTACAAGAATCCAGCAAAATCAACACAGCATTGAAGAAAAACAATTAAGGAGTTAGTGGTGACTTCGGCATATACAATATAGGTAGTTTAATTACTATAAGTTGATGCTTGTATCATGAAAAAAAGGTGTGAAATTAGTATATATAAATCAATAATCTTCAATATATAGCTTCTTGCAAATTCCCTCCAAGAATGCTTAATTAATTGTTTTGGAGAACAACCACTACAAGAAATTTGAGATTTTCAATATGGATTTTGCAACGTGCACATAGGACATGTTGTGAAATACACAATTTCAGAAAGAGTTAAAAGAGCTAAAGTAATTATGAATGGAGTTATAGATAAATGTCAACCTGTTTTCTTCGAGAATCGGCAGGTAGCAATGCTCCAACAGCGAAGAAGGTTGCGTTAAGCTTCATCCACCGCACTTTCTCCTTGGGATTATGCTCTTGTTTGTTTGAACTTGATCCTTTTCGTACAGCTTGTAAGCTTGTCCTAGGATTAAGTCCCAAGTAGCCTCTTTTTGATACTGTAGGTGGCCAATGCTGAAGTTTCATGCTCAAGCAACATCCTTCAATCCAATTCTCACTAAAGTCTTGTTTTTCCAAAGTTTGTGATGTGTTGCCTCTCTCTAGGTCAGGTGGCCGGGGATTATCAGACGCTTCAAGATGGTTGGATAAGCAGTTATGAATATCATTGAGATAGTTGACACCATTTCCTCTTTGTCAATGTTGGGCTCCAATTCTCGTTCAGGAAATATGCTTGCCTCCAATCATTCACTGCTGTCCTGGTTTTCCTTTGCATTTGGGCATAGGTAGCATCAGGCTAAAGCACAATGATGAAAGCGCTGCACACAACCATTAAGGAGCTGCAGCAGGGACATCAACCCTTGTGCAGTGAGGCTGCACCTTCAGACGCCACAGCCATTCGTAATCAGTAATCAAATCTAATAGATAGCAAGACAGGCACAGAGACAAGAAGGAGCAAAGAAACAAAAAATTTATGCATCATTTTGGAATAATGGTGTCTACATGTATATATATTGAGACTGCACAAAGTCAATTATTAAGAATTGAAGTAAATTAATCGGAGGTTAATTAATTTATAATGTCATCAGTGAGGAAGATAGATCATCTCGACATCATGGCTTAATTTACTTATTTAGCGCATAATAAAATACATAAATAACAAACACATATTAATAATCGAGCTATAAAGGGGATGGGAAAAGAGAAAGAGAGACATTCATTCGAAAATTAACAACAATACGTTAATATTGGCTTATGATTAATTTCCGTAATACCTATAATTGGTGCTTTATTATGAAAACAAGTAAAGAAATTTGTTCCCTAAAATGAAGAAATTAGTGATTGGAATAATCAAGAAATTTAAACTTATATATCCTAAAAGGGCCTTTTGAGGAGCGAACACCATGCATACCTGCAAGAGCAAGGGAACTCGCTGAGAACTGAAAGCCCAGTGATGAGACTTCCATTACATGGCAATGCTTACGCGTTCACTGAACTGCAAAATATAGGGTGAGTGACTGTTAGAAGTCTGAAAGACAAAATGGAATAAATAGCGAACTATAATCAAAGCATGGAGCATTACATGTGCTCTCATTCTCATATGGTAAGATGATGAAGAAGTGCTTTTAGATTCAAAGTCCAAGCCATTTTGTTAATGGAAGTTAGTTATAATAGGGATCAGGGAAGCAGATTGGTTAATGCCTAGAATAACATTTAGAAATACCAAGGAGAGAAGAAACGAACAGCAGCAAATAGAGAGTTTGAGGCGTACAATTAGATAGGAAGACAACGACTAATTGGTTATAATTTAATTAGCATTAAACGTTTGTTATAATAAATAGTTAAACAACCTTAATTATCTCCCTAAGATTTTGTTAAAAAAAAAATTCCTAAAGTTGCATGAACGATTTTTTCCCTCATGAGAAATTATCATTTTGCCCTTATCTCTATAGTATATTGAAATCTAAGGGTAAAAGAGGAAATCACAGGATGCTTTGTTAATATTTTTACTCCTGATTCAGAAAGGAAATATTATTTCATGAAACTTTAAAAGAATAAGAAAGAAACTATCATTTTTATACCAGTAAATATAAGATTTCCATAACTCATATCTAAATTGGAGAATGTGAGAGAGAATTGTGATCAATCCATATGTATATATATATATATATATATATATATATATATATATATATAGAAAAATATAAATACGCATTTTTCTAAATCATGAAGACATTCATATGTATAGTTAAATCATGAAGATAACCTTCAACCACTCAATCCTAGGTGCGCCCTTCCCACTAATCTAACCCATCATGGGTGTATACAAACTACAAAGTACTGATAAAGCTTTTACTATCTTGTAGTAAACGAAATTAATATATTTTGTAGTACAAACCATCCAAATAATAGTACATTGCTCTCTCTAGGGACGAAGTTGGAGTACTACAATTTCTTTCCCTCTACTGATGTCAAATCCTCAAGGGTGTTATTTGTTTCGAGCAAATTAAACCCCTTCACTTTCTGTCCCTGCTTTCCAAATCACTACGCTGATATGCATCAACTTAATTTCCAAGTAGCCAACAATAGAGGAGGCTGAAAGCCTCAACGGGCAGACGCCTTTGAGTTGCCACATTCCACCTGGTACGTACAATAGTTTGTGCTTATCTTGTTGTTGCCGTTCTTTTGATTGCTACCCATGTCATACCGATGTTGGGCAGCAAACTCTCAGCAAGAATCTCAGCTGGGTCGCACGTGGAGGAATGGAGAAGAGGGAAGCCAAGCAGAGTGGATTGGGCTCAAATGTTGTTTGCTTAGATTGTGGGCTTCTCCCAATAGTATATAAAGGGTATGTCCAACTCTATTGTTAACTATTATTATTTGTTTTCATATGTCATACGATAATAATATCATACATTTTAAGTCTTAATATTTTGAAATTAGAAAAAAAAAGTTGTATAGTATTTAAATAAGAGGTCTAAATTATAGTCAAACTCAAACGAACGTTTTCAATAAAAAACAGTTGAAATACGTCAAGAATCTTAAATCTTAACAGCTAAATTTATCAAATAGATCATATTGAAATAGTGATCATACCTTTAAGTCATTGTTATCGTATCTTTGAATGGAAGTTATCTAGTTATTAGATTTTATTTAAAAAAAAAAGGGATACAAAATGTTATAGAATTACAAGCTATAACCTGGCTAATGCAGCTAAGCACAACCAGGGGAAATTAATTTCATAGAAATGAATCAACTTGGCTTTTGGAATATTATATATATATATATATATATAATTGGTTTTGGGGTATTTATGGATAGATAGAAGTAAGTTCTTGATTGATAACTAAATGACATTTGAAAACTTTAGTACTTCTTTTTTTCTTTTACATATTATATAAAGATTTTTTTTCTAATGAATCAAATTCTCCATTATAGTTATGTATAAATTATAGATATAGACTTTATAAGCGTAGCATTATTGATGAATATATATATAATATTTTACATAACATCTTGGCATAATTTTTTACATTATACTTCAAAAGCTTGATTTTTAATTAACATAGTGAAATGATGAGAAAATTATTAGAAATTGGAACTTAGCTACGAATCTTTGGATGTTACAATTGTTTTTTAAAAAGCTAATGGATGACTGTTTTTTTTTTAATCTAAAGTTTAAATTTAACTTATTCTCATACTTAAAATATTTTTTAGTTTTTTTTTTTTAACTTAAAGACTTATTCCGAGACAATTTCAACTAAATGGAAAAAAGTTAAATATTTTAGCTTTTATCTGAATGCAAATGACTAAATGGTTTATACGACCTCTATTTCTCAAAAATCCTCCTATCAAATTCATTTGTTACCTTGATATATGTGACTTTTATAAAACAATACTTATTTAAATAAATATATATAATTATAATATAATTTATTATTTTAATAATTTGGAAAAATTATAGAATTTAAATATTTAATCCTTCAATATTAAATTTAAAAAAATATTAATTTACAAATATATTTAATATGTTAAAAAAAAACACAAGAAAAAACAACATCAAACCATAAGGATGTATAAGTAAAAATATCAATCTTAGACATTCTAATTCAGATGTTGAAATTAAAAAAAAAATGAACATATCATTTAGATTCATATATTTAGACTTATTCAGACTCTAATTTAATTTAGCTAGACTCATTTAGATTTCAGTAAAAAAC
Organism: Boswellia sacra; assembly: GCA_013180625.2. Taxonomy (NCBI): domain Eukaryota; kingdom Viridiplantae; phylum Streptophyta; class Magnoliopsida; order Sapindales; family Burseraceae; genus Boswellia; species Boswellia sacra. The sequence goes on along the minus strand of SNVD02012245.1, from coordinate 21,733 downwards.
AAAAGATAAAAAAAAAAAGCCCCTAAAGAGATAAGGCTTGTGTTAGTACAAGGCTAGTGCACCATCTATGTGAGTACTACTTGTGAAAGTAGATTTAAATGATCTTAATGCCATAAAAGAATATCCATGATAAAATATCTTTTAGTGCCTTAATAAATCAAGAAAAATTATGAAAACGCATTGGCAATGGGGACCAGATGGAGCCTCGCATGCCTTAGCGGTGACCGTTGGGTTATTATAACTCCAATACTATGTTAAGTTTACCGATTTTCGAAAAATGTAGACTCGTAAATATGAGCTTAATATGCATTGAAATTTAATTCTCTAATAATATTTACACCACAAAGATATGAAACAAAAATCTTAAAGGCCCTATTTTGACCTCAACATATCCTTATTGAGAGAAAGCTCATTGAGTGGAGCTTACAGTTTCTTGGTCAAGGCTTCTTATATATTCAACTTTGTTCGGCACTTTGGGCTTTAGTTCATAGCAAGTAGAATCATGCATGACCACCATCTAGTAAGCATTTTCTGAAAATTATTTTGATCACTCTGATCAGTGCTACGCTAGTGATGACAATTTTCAAGCAAGAGACGAATTTTCTTCAACAAGTAAAAATTAAATTGTCATCCACGTAACCACGAAATAATCTTTTCTCTTAAAACAGCAAGAAAGTCAGCTTCAAGAGAACTTCCATTAATCTGTGTATCCAAAGTAGCATATATCGGTTAGTTGGAAAATTAACAACAAAGGTAAAATACCTTGGAGAGATATTGAAACTTTCTAGCTTTGATATATGGGGTTGATTGATATTTTATGTCAGTGGCCCTTATATTTGATGTATGACAAAATATGAATTTTTGTTTGATTTTTAGGGATTTTGGTATTTAGAGATTTTTACTTCCTAAATTGGAAGAAATTGTAATGACGGTTATTTTCTTAATTGATAATTTTTCTATTTTTCATAGGATTTTTTTGTTATTTCTTGTTAAGATTACTATTTCCTAATGAAAATCTATGTCCTAGTCATAATAGGTTTAATGTCTCTAGTATTTGTTTCTTAGGTTTGATTATTATTGATTTTTTTTATCTTTTTGATAAAAGATTATTATTTCCCCCCTAATTTTGTCTTTGTTCCTCTCATTTCTGCAAAAATATCCCCTCTTCCCTTGGCTATAATTTTGCCCTATATTTGATTGTTATTTGGGGAACCTTGCTTCTTATCATTATCGCAATTCTGAAACATGTAATGCCACATTGTAAACTTTTGGCATTAGGATTCTTGATCAAGTACTGGAAGTTTTATTTTGAGTACTCTATATGTTTTATAAGTTATCTTAATTTGTTTTGAGTTATCTTAATGTGTGTCCTAAAAATATATTTTAAAAAGGTTATTTTAATATTTGCAACGCCATACATGTTAACAAACTTAAAATAACGTCTAGAATGACATTTTAGAAATACCAACAATAATGAAAAGATGCTTCAGTAATTCAAATAATTTAGGACATAATGATGAACTTATGAGGTGAGTATACGTGGGGCTATACAGCATTGTATCTTTGCTATTCAAGCCAAATTAATGGAAATTGGACTTTCATCTCTTACCAAAATATATATATATATATATATATATATCTCTAATAAGAAGTTCTCAAGAAATTGCAATTTGACTACGCTGCAAACTATTAGCTATTCCAATGACTGAAAATTATTGATAAGATGAACAAAATGATACGGTTCTAAGAAGGCAAAAGCTACACAAAATATAGAAGTATAGCTGATAGTCTTCTTTGTATTATTACTCCCACTAAAGCAAATATGATATTTGTAAGAAGGTTACTTCCTATATATAATAAATATGCAAAAAAAGAGCCAAGTTATTAAATTATTTTGGAATAATTAAAATGGAATAAAATTTTAAAATTAATCATAATCTAAAATAAAAATATATAGCATAAATATGATACAGAATACTTAACATATATGCAAACAAAATATTATACTCATATTAAGGTTAAGAAAAACAAGGTGTATTAAATTATAGTATATATCCGTTTGATATCTAAGAAAGAATGTATGCAAGGTTGTAGTAAAGTAGTACCAAGGCTGAGTGTGTTATATGTTATTGAAGTAAATAATATTAGAGGCTTCAACACATACATCGTAAAATGAAACGATCATATGTTTATCATAAGGAAATTGAGCTATATTTTCCCAAGATTTGCATATGCTTACCAACAACGAACTATTGGCCACAAATTTTTATACTGAAAAAATTGTGAATTGAAATAAAGTCCTAAGAAATGATTGTCACCAATATTTTGTTCTGAAGCAGTTAGTAGTTAATTTGTAAGGTTCTCCACGGTAATTTCATGCCGTTCATACAATTAAGATGATCCAGGAAGCAAATTAACAGTGAAAATTGTCTTTTATTTATTAGAGTTGTACATTGATGAATCATTAATACAGTATAAAAGAGAAGAGAGTACTTATATGAATTATGTTTTATTATGTAGTTTGGAAATATATATAACAAGCTCTAAAACAAATTAAAGCAAGTTTTTTACACGACATGATCTATATGTATATATATAGCTATAGCTAATCACTAAATATATATAGTTAATCTGTATTGATTGAATTTAATTAAGGTGATGACATGATCATAACATACATACAGACATAACATAGATACACATGCGCATTTATATAAATATAGCTAATCATGCATGTTAAATTATAGAACATATAGTATCTACTTTGTGTATTGGAGTTCATATTTCCTGTCTGCATTGAATTTAACTAAGGTGAGATGACAGAATCAAAGCATACCTTCACATATAAGTGACAGCAGACCCTCTTGTTACAAACTTGAAGAGTTGAGGCACTCATAATGCATATGTCTGCTGCTTCTACACTCTCCAATACTTTTGAGAAAACAACATGTTGATCTTTCAGCATGCATATTTGTACGATCACTTCACCTTTAGCGACTTCATGCAATGAAATCGTGGGAACATGCTGGTCTGTTTGTGAAGTTTGGCTGAGGTTTTGTTTCTTCCCAATTGTTGACAGCAAAAGATTCTTCCTCAAAGTTAGCTTCTGTATATCATTTTCTAGCTCTGGAATGTATTCAAGAGCTCTATCTATCATAAATGGTGCACTGCGTTTCTTCTGTAAAAGGTCCAAAAACAATGTGAATTTACTTGAGTTCTATGAGAACCAAGTAAAGAAAGCATATATTGCAAACTTATTTATCAGCAAAGAAATGAATTAATGTTGAACATAAAGTTAAATTCCCTCCAAGAATGCTTAATTGTTTTGGAGAAAAACCACTGCAAGAAATTTGAGATTTAATTTGTAATAAGGATTTTGCAACGTGCACATAGTACATATTGTGAAATGCACAATTTCGGAAAGAGCTAAAAAGAGCTAAAGTACTTATGAATGGAGTTATGGATAAATGTCAACCTTTTTTCTTCGAGAATCGGCAGGTAGCAATGCTCCAAGAGCCAAGAAGGTAGCATTAAGCTTCATCCTCCGTACTTTCTCCTTGGCATTATGCTCTTGTTTCTTTGAACTTGATCCTTCTTCTGCATTGAGTTGCACAACCTTTTCCGTGCTTTGCAACAACTTCAAGCTATGGTTTCTCTCCCTTGTCCTAGCAATGAGTATCGGTTTCCCAAGTAGCCTCTTTTTGATACGGGAGGTGGCCAATGCTGAAGTTTCTTGCTCAACCAACATCCTTGGAACCAATCCTCCACTAATGTCTTGTTTTTCCATAGTTTGCGATGTGCTACTTTCCTCTAGAGGTGGCCTGGGATTATCGGAAGCTTCAAGAAGATTTGATAAGCAGTTATGAATATCATTGAGATAGTTGACACTATTTTCTTGTAATTCTATGTGAATGCTGGGCTCCAATGCTGAAGTTTCTTCTTCAAAAAATATGCTACTGTCCAACCCTTCACTGTTGTCCTGATTTTCTTCTAAATTCGGACATAAATTTTCGGAAGCCATGAGTATTGTGGACAAACCTTTATGATCATCATGATAATTGATGCTGTTTCCTCGCAATCCTTGCTCTTGGATGGGCTCAACTACTGTTGAATTTCCTTGTTCAAGAAGTACACATAAATTCAACTCACTTCTAGTGTTAAGTTGGCCATTAATTGGCAGTGTGCTTCTTTCTTGTAGAAGCATACAAAGATTATCGGATGCTTCAAGGGGGTCTGGAGAAGTACTTTTGTGATTCTCAAGTCTGTTTTCCAACAATTCTTCATCGATGTTACCCTTGGCCAATAAAGAAAAATTTTCTTGTTCATGAATTATGTTTGCATCCAAGCATCTATTTGCGTCATAATCTTCGATAGCTAGGAATGTGTTGCTATCTTCCAGAAGTGACCACAAATCATCCGAAGAAAACAAAGGGCTGGTTGACTTGTTATGATCATCTACACGATCGAAATTTTGAACAGGTGGAGAAGACATTTATACATGCAATATTGCTTGGTAAAAGCCTACTTCAAACATGAAATATAATCTCTCAGGATTCCAATGAAGCGGATCGATCAAAATTGCCTAAATTTCATGCCAAAAAAATTGAGCTAAACGGTTTAAGAAACCCTAAAAATCGGAATATCTTTGTGCCCAAACCCTATACGTGCAGCATGTATGGGCAGTAAAGAAATAATTAGACTATTTTGCAAGGTTTTGCAGATGAAGACAGTCCTGATAAAGCGATACAAGCAGCCTATTTAGGATTTTCTCTTCATCTGACCCCAACCCAAGAAAGCAAGAAAACATACGTCTCTAAATATAGTGTAGGTTAAACCATCTAACGGATAGTAGCATATTAAAGGACAATGACAAAGAGAGATGAAAGCTAAAACCAAGAATTTAACACTTTTGCAAAGACTCCACCTTCAGATGCCATTTCCACTCATGATCATTAAGTAAATCAAAGAGATAGCTAGACAGGCAAGAGAAGAAAATAGTAAGATGCAAACAAATAAAAGAAATAAAATTAATTATATCCATACCTTCTATGGATCATGATGATGTCTACAAGTATGTTGAGAGCGCACAAAGTCAATGGAATAAGAATTGAAGTAAATTATTCAGATGGTTAATTTATAGTGTCATCAAGGAGCGACACCAAGCAACCATCCAAATAAAATAAATAAGATATATACAAAGATAATATTAAAGATAGATAACGACGTCGGCTTCCTCAATTAGCGGATAATAAAATAAGTAAAATTAAAATAATTAATCTGCAGGGAAGGAGAAAGAGAGATTCACTTGGAAAATTAACATTAATGTAAGTTAAAAGTTAAGGGCTTGATTTCCCTAACATGCTCCCATAGCAAAAATTGCATTTTCTAATTCTCTTTGATTCTGGTACAATGTACAATATGCTAGTACATCTTACTATTGCTAGCGCCTAGCAGTACAGTTGCTAGTTGCATTATTGTTGATGATAATGCCCTTCAGATCATGACTAAACGTGTAGTACCGATTTTCCCTTCGATTGATGGACAATTTTATTTTCTCCTAGAGATTTGGAAAGAGAAAGACAATAAGTAAAGAAATTTGTTTCCTAAAATGAAGAAATGGGGATTGCAATAATTAATCAAGAAATTAAAATAGAGATATATAATCCCAAAAGGGTCTATTGAGGAGAGACAACACCATAGCCAAGAGCAAGCAGGGAACTTTTGAGAACTGAAAACTCCAGTAGTACTGATGAGACATCACATGACAACGATCATGCATTTGCTTGATCAAAATCGAGGCAAAATGCAGTTTACAGTAGCTTCGTCATATAGCAGAAGCAGCAGCCATGCATAATGAGTTATTTATCCGAGGATTCCAGCCACCAGTTAGAAGAAACTCTGAACTGCAAAAAAGTGATTGTTAGAAGTCCCAAAGACTAATTTGAATACTATAGCACACAGAGATCTAATAAATAATACCAAACAAAGTTCGAAGCATGGGGAGATGCAGTATACTATATGTTCTCGATCTTATACTAAAATGATCAAGATCGAAGCACCTTTGTATCCAACTCTAAGCCATCTGGTCATGAAGTGTGTGGTTATAGGGATTAATAGGAAAGCAGATCAATTGGTTAATGCCTTGAATGAGGTGAACAAATACTAGATAGGGAGAGAAGATATTATAGGATAACAGGAATGAAGCTGTGTTGTAAGGCATAATTTATAAGACAGGCCAACCTTTTCCCTATATATAAAGAGATAGAGGATTGCTAACTTGTAATTAGTTTGTAATTTAGCGTTATTTATTTAATGTATATATGTTCTATTATGAAGAGAGTAAATGACTCTTTTTTTAGGTTATGTTTGGTGGACCGCATAAGATTATATAATTATTACTGTAATGAATAATATTATATAGAATCATATTGTATAAAATTACGTGAACTCTAGATTATATTTGATTTATCATTGTATTGTATAAATATTATATAATACTGTATTTAATAAAAGATTGAATTCGATTTTATTAAATTTTTATAATAAATTAAAATAATTTAAAAATAATAAAATATAAATTTTAATCAAAAATTAATGAATTATTACTTAAATAAAATTATATTATTTTAATATAAATAAAATTACCTTCATTTTTTAATTTAGTTTTTATTAAAATATAATAATAATATAGAATATCAAATTAAAAATTGAAGCCATATTTTAAAAATTCTAGCCACGCTTTCCTGTTTTCCTTCTTCCTCTTTCTTTCTCTTTCCTCCGTTGCTTTCTCTCCCTTCTTTCTTCTTCCACTTTCTGTCTCTCCCGTTTTTTTCCTCTTCTTTCTTCTTCCACTTTCTTTCTGTCCCTTTCTTTCCTCTTCTTTCTTCTCTCATAGCCTTGATTTTGCAGATTAACCAACATCCACACAGCCACCAAATCCAATTGGATTTTGCACTGGTGGCACAATATAACCCAGCCACCACCAACAATAAAAATAAAAATAAAAATAAAATAACAAATTCATGGCAGACAGGCTAAAAAGGATTCATGAAATTATATCTCTCGTTTGTATTGGGTGCAAACAGTCGCGTGTTTGGATAAAGATTTCGTAGCTGGTGCTGGCGGTCATAGGGGAGTTGATGGCAATGGTAGTGAAGGAAGGGAAGAGGTTTTTGAGAGATGTTTAGGACTGAGAAGAAGATTCGAGAGAGAGGAGCTTGTAGGATGACGACGATGATGACGTTGTGGAGTTTTCAGAGGCTAGAGTGAGAAAAGAGATTGAAGAAAAAGTAGTGAGAGGTTACAAGAAATTTTATGTAAACAGTATTTATACGGCCTTAATTTAGGACGTGATAAGTTTGGTTATCTTTATACACTCATTATACAACTTCTTACGATCTTATCCTCACTTAAAGTCTCAACCAAACACGATAAAAATCAAATATTTTACAAATAGGCCTCTTTATACAGTGTTATACGGGCTACCAAACAAGTCTTAATGTTTCATAACATGATTATATGTGAATTACTATTTTACCCTTAAATTTATCAAGTCGAATTAAAGGGTAAAAGAGGAAATTTGGGTTTTTTTTTGTTATACTTTTTTAGAACTTGAAAGAAGAATTATTTGATGAAATTTTAAGGGAGAGAAAACTATCGTTTAAATTAAAAAAAAAATTCATACCTCGTAAGTATCAAATACAAACGATAATGCGACACGTCTAATCTAATTTGCCGTTGATAAATTCTAAAAAAAATTATTTTCTTTTATGATAGTCTCTCCACGTACAATATACCAAGAGAAATATGAATATGAATAAAATATTTATGCGAACTGCAAGTTAGTGATAAAGCTTGTACCACGTACAGTTAACATAATTAATATCTTGTGCAGTACAGGGCGTCCAAATGATAGTACATTGCTCCCTTTACGAAGAGTACTGCAATTGTTTTCCCTCTTACCAGTCATCACATTCACATCCTACAGGGTTATGTGTTAATGTTGCGACCACACTCCTTACTTTCCGTTGCTGCTTTAGCATCATTTCACGGGCTTAAAGTAAACACTCGACCGGCTGTCTCGGGTCGGGTAACCTTGGACACGGAAATCATTCCTTAGCCTCTCTTGTTAATTTGCTTATTCAAAGCATACGAGAAAGAGAATTATATATAACTAGAAAGCACAAATTAACAACTCAACAAAAGCTTAAACCAAGGGGAAGCTAGCTAGCCTGCAAACTGGACAGAAGAGCACCTTAACTTTGAACCATAGTGGAGGAAAAATTGAAAGGCTTTGAGTCGCGGCCGTTGCAGCTAAAGCTTCTCCTGGTAGGTACAATGTATCTTGTTCGCTCTTCTTTAGATCTGACATATATATATTGCAACAAGTAAAGTCCTTACAAGCTTTCGATAAATCTCATCTCTGTCACAGCTGTGGAGGAACGGTGCATGCGGTTTGGAGAAATCCCAATTATCGTGCGGATTTGCTTAGATTGCGAGCTTTGCCCAGTACTATATACGGGTACAAGGTGTGTCTAGATTTATTGTTAATTGTAGTTATTTGATTTCTTATATATATATATATATATATATATATATATATATATATATATATAGTATATAATATTTTACATTTCAAGTTTAATTAATGTATGATCTTATTCTTAGTTTTGAAATTATACAAAAATAAAAATGTTAAATAATAGGTCAAAATTATGATCAAGCCCTTTTGATCAATACGACAAATTCATATAATCTTGAATCTAAAGAGCTAAATTATCAAGTAATTCATATTAAAATCGTGATTATGAACGATATATATGAAATGTGTTTTATATCAATATATAGAGTGATATTAAGAAGCTGAAAACCCAGGGGGTCATATCTTTGAGTGATTACTGATAGCCATCTAGCTATTAGATTGTTAAAAATTTTAAATAAACAAATGATAAAAAATGTTCTATATTTCCAAGTTCCATGGTCAATATCACTAAGCATAACCAAGGAAAATTCATTTGTTAGAAATTAATGTATTCAACGTGGATTTTGGATATTGCATATATTATTGTTTTTAGGGAATTTATGAGTGGAATTAAGTAGCATTTAATTTGAACTAACTAATAAACTAAATAATTTTGTAAAAATCCTTTGCCAGTATTTCTTCTTCTTTTTTTTTTTACATAAAATATAAAGATTTTGTTGTATAATAGTTGAATTGAATTATCCCTTATATTTATGCATATAATTTATAGCATAGCTAGACTGCAGTGTTGAATATATATTTCAACTTAAGGTTCAATTTACAAACCCTATCATATTATTCTTTTTTTTTTTTTCACGTTCATTAGACGTGCACCCTTCAATTCTTTGCATATTTATGAGATGGGTGGTCTTCTTCTTCTTCTTTTTGTTTCCGCCCTTGATGGATTAATTTGGGACAATCTTTGGTAATAGGAGCGATAAAACGTTTTGTAAACCCTAATTACAATTTGTCGACGTATCATGTGGATCATCAAATTAATCCCAATGAAATTAGTGACTATATAGTTTTCTTGATCATCATATAATTTAACAGGTAAGCTATTAAGATGCAGCGAGACCACGTAATTGTTTGTTATTTTTGTCATATCATTTTAGACTTGAATAATATTTTAAAAAAAAAGCTTTAATTTTCAGTTAAGATATTAAAATTTTTTACTAAACTATCAGAAGTTGCACCATAAATGTGAGTAATGCTTGTGAAAATAGATTTAGATGACCTATAATGGCACATAAGTATCCACGACAAATGAATTTCCAATGAAATTATCATTTTTTTGATAGATTAAGAAAATTTATGAAAATGAGGAGTTCATATATAGCTAATTGAGAATCTTAATTCCATATATTGGGAGTGGTAAACCAAAACACAAACTTAATGATATTAGAAATCCTAAATAAGGATCAAAGTCTAAAAACATAAAATAAATCCTCAATGAATGACAAAATGTTTATAAAGCAAATAAGACTAACATATTTACACGGTTACACCGAAAAAAAGATAAGAAACCAAAATCTTAAAGGTGCTTTGTCACCTCAGCATAATCTTGGATGCATCTAGAGAACGCTCATTGAGTAGTACTTGACCTTATGGTTTGTTGGTAAAGGCTTTTTACTCAGCTTAGTTTGGCACTTTATAAGGCTTTAGTTCATAGCAGATAGATAGTCCATTACCACCACATAATCAGTTTAGTAACTTGAGCACTAGAAATTATTCAGTGTTAATCTAGAGACAACTTTCAAAGCAAGAGATGAATTTTCTTCAACACAGAATCCAAAATCAAGTTATCATCAACGTAACCATGAAATGACCTGTTCCCTTAAAACGGTAACGTAGTCAAATTCAAGTGAACTTCCATTAACCTGTTGGCACAGTAGCATATATGATTAGTTAGTTGGAAAATTAAAACCAGAGGCAAAATATATATCTTAGAGAGAAAATAAAACTTATTAGCTTTGGTGGGGTTGATTGATGTCAACTTATCATTGCAATCCCTTGTAAATTTTCTACTTTGACATTTGGATTTTTGGTCAAGTACTAGAAGTTTTATTTTGAGTGTATTTAGTTTATAAGTTGTCTTAAGGTGTGTCCTAAAAACATGTTTTAAAAATTTTAAAAAGTTATCTGAATACGTACTGAGTATACATGTTAATTATAACAAACGTAAAATGTAAGTTTAAAATGTCATCCTACTATTATTCTAACAAACATTATTATTGTTAAAAAATTACTTTTGAAACTTTTATTATTTACCATTTTAAGTTTATTATAACTTGTGCAAGCTATTAGAAGATGACCTTTTTGTAACCTTAGAAGGTAGTTGAAAAAGTATATATGTATGTATATATGTATATATGTGTGTGTGTGTGTGTGTGTGTATATATATATAGAGGTTCTCAGGTATACCTACTGTCCGTATTTTCTCACATATACCTAGCAAGTACTCTAAATAAGCCAATCAATTCATATTGTAAGTGATTACCTTTTTTTTTTTTTTGTCTTCCTACTAATAAAAGATGCTTATCAAATGTGATTAAAAATTTATAAAATTAATATTTATGTAATAAATTTGTATATGATGGAATTTGGTGCGCGGATTTTACCCAAATGTTCTTTTGTGTTTGATTAGGGTGGGGTGAGGCTATTTGCAAACAATAAAGTGCTCTAAACACTCATTTTTTTACCTGCACAATCTTTAATTTGTTTTTAAAATAAAATTTTTACTCATTAAATCCTTCAATTTTCCCAAAATAACCTTCATTAATTGAAACTAACTTATATTCTGTTCCTTTTCATTTTGTATTTTTGAATCTCTAAGTTTAATAATTTTACAAAAACTTGATATCCATATTTTGCTTCTCTAATCATTGCAAATTAAATTTTTTTGATGAAACACCAATTACTGATCGTAAAAATCTGCTGGCTATGTTTTTCCTTTGTTCTGCTTCACAAACCTTAGTGGGTAACCTGGCAATAAAACTTAAATCTAGAATTCTGCTCCTTTTTGCATATGGAGATTCGGCAAAACTAAAACAGTTTTTTAATTCTATGGATCTATGTATAGATGTAAAGATTAATTGAAAGGTGTAAATCAAAACGTTAAAGAATTATGATTAGAAACAGGGTTTATGACATAACTAGAACATTTATGATCATTTTATGACTTCTTAAGCAATTTCATTTATGAGTTTTGAATAATTAAGGTTTTATAAAATAATGGGTGTTTAGAGCACTTTTTTGGGTGCAAGTAGCACCACTCGTTTGATTTTTTTAGTTGTTCAAGATCAAGTCTCAATTTGAGTTGCTATTTTTTCCAATCAATAATTGTTTTGTTTATTTCTTTTATTTCACTTACCGCCTATCAGACTTGCTTTGTAAATAGATCTCTTAATAAATTTTAGTATCTTATATATATCTCATGATTGGAAACTGATCAATAAGGCAGATAGATCAAATTGAATGTATAGTATATGAACCTAGTCTCTAGCCATTACTCTGTTATATACATAGTTTGATGAAACTAGGCTGCAATAAAGCTTCTTTTTCTTTTGAGAGTAATACACTCTAGTTTCTTCCCATGTAACTAGTTCATGTACACTAACTTTTCACGACTTTGGACTACAACATGGATACTATAGCTATCCAGAATAATGTCAATAAGAGAAACTGCTAATTATGAACTAAATTAATATACATGCATGCAATTAAAAATGATCAAACTAAAATGCCAAACGCGAAAATTATGTTTTAACAAACCACTAATTAAATCACTTGAACTAATTAAGTATTTATTTGATAGATAAGAACCAATAATAGTAATTTAAGCTATTTAATTTTTAACTCTATTAACATATTGTTTAGTAAGTTTACAAAATTGATTTGACACTTACAAGAGTAGACTAAATAAGCTATAGCGATATCTTCTGAATCTAGAAAATAATTTGATTTGCTAATAACGATGGTGTTGTATAATATGCTAAGTGACAAAAGTATTTGCTCAAGTTGATAATCAAGAAATGAAACTAAAATTATGCAAGGACCTGGGCGATTGAGGATAGAATATCAATTATTGAGAAAATTAACCTGATAAGCTGCCTAGAGGGACAAATCTTGAACAACATGTTTGCTCTTCCACACTTGTTTAAATTTTTCTAACTCGGCTACCTGTATTCAGGCGTATTTCTACTAATATAATTAGGAATTCTAGATTAAAAAAAAAAATCCTGAAATTAGTGTTCTTATCCTAGTAGAAAAGGACAAGAGATTTTATACAACTGGCAGAGAATAGAAGAGTGTGGCAGAGCCAAGATTTGATAATTGGAGGGCCAATGGTGATAAATAAAGATTAAGGAGGGAGATCAAAAGAAAAATCATAATTAGAGGGGGGCCAAAATAAACTATATAAATAATGGACTAAGTTTTACAAAAACTTAAAAACTTCATTTTCTATTAAGATTTTTTTTTTCAAAGATCCGTCACTCATTATCTCCGGCTTAAAAGTTGGAAGTACTTAAGTGATAAAAGGTATAGGATTATTCACCTTAAGAATCTGTTGAAAGATTTGTATTGTATTCTTATTATTTTGAGTAGTAGAAGTTTAATTCGGGTTGATCTTGTGGAAGGCTTTGTTTCATTGATTATTCGTTGTGTTTGTTGAGTTTTAAATATCCAGTTATATTCCTAACATCCAACACACTTAATCTTTCTTGAACATATAAACTAACTCAAAGGTAGGCAAATCGTATTTCTATAATTAGCTTATGATGGTTACAACTTACAAGAAGTCTTATAAAGCAAGATGGGATTGAATAAAGACAATCAAGAATTAGTGTTGAAGTCCATGGTGACTTCAGTATATACAATTTAGTTACTGATCAGTTGATGCTTAGAACATAAAAAAAGGAGTGAGTTTAGTGTATAAACTAATAATCCTCATCAGTCAACTGCATATAAACTGTACATAAATGATTAGTTGTGTATATCATTGCCTCTGATAAGATTGTGTTGAAGTTATATGCTACTAAATATATGACTGCATATTGGGAAACCTTGTGGGAAGTGTGAATGTGGATAGGAACGCAGAGCTCGCTATACCAAAGTCACTTTGTTTTAGCAATTAAGAAAAGAGTGGGGTTTTTGTGCCAAATTATTATTCTGCACACTTAATTTTTTTGTCAAAAGAATTTATTACTAAAATACACATCAAATAAATTACTATTAACTGCAAGTATTAAATGACATTAAGATTCTCTCTCTCTCTCCCCTTATGAATCTAACCTAAACATTTTCCTTATTTACCAGCATTTTTATCAAACTAAAGAAACGTATAACGAGAACAACTTTATTTTTCAAAACTCCTAAGCTGTTCGTATGTTTTTGAATAGATGGGTTGGATTGTCTTTGCTTGTAATTACTTCTTTAGATCTCTTCGACTCACTTTTTTCAGTTAAATTGCTTCCTTTTTGAAATTGAATTCTGCGTGCAATCTGGAAACTACTTTTTTCTTTATTTGATGACATTGTTACTTCTTTTTGTTCTCCATTTTATTTCTGTCCGTATATGGAAGATTTGGAGAGATAAGATTTTTTATGAAGTTTCAAATTTTGTAGAGCTATGGCTTGGTAACTTTAGAAGATCAAATGAGTCATGGAAGACTAGAAGAATAAAATGGTGTTTAAGAGTTTTATGAAAGGAGAGATGTTTATTAAATGGTTGGAATGTAAGATTAAGTGAATAGGTTTATTTAGGAAAATAATTTATCATAAAATTTACTTCATTAAAGGTTATTATTCTTATTAAGGTGTGTTTAATGAGTAAAGTTGAAAATTTTACATTTTAGTAGGAGGCTTATTAAGTAAATGGCTGTACATATACAACAAAAACCTAGGTTCAACTAGCGCCAGTGCAATGACAATCATTATCTTAGTGTAAACAAAATGTAGTTTGTTTGAGGAAGTTAGATTTCACTTTACAAAGGTGGATCTTGCCTAGCCACAATTTTCTTCCAGTTTTACACATACTTCTTTCCAAGATCACTTTCATTAATCTCGAAAGAGCCTTGTACGCCCATACCATTATAAATACGAATCAGAAACCGTTAAAAGCATACAGGCCGAGTGAGGAGTGACATATTATAGGTTATATATTGTGAATGTGAACCTCGAGTTTGACCCTAATGACAAAAGATTGGGTGATTGAGATCTAGAGGTACTGTGAAAAAATTCGATAAAGGTAATTATCTTTGTACATCTTTCTTATTCTGTTTATCGAGAGAAATATGTAAAAATTTCTCATCTTTTATCTTATGGTTAGTTGTTTTCTACCGATTATTTCTCTTATTTTACTGTTTCACTTTTATTCATTAAGTCCATTACAAATAAAATTTTAAAATTTAAGTGTGTTTGCAAAATTGTTATCTGTTGATTATTTGATAAATTTATATATTCCCACATGGAATCTCAGACTATACATATATATACACACCCCAATCGATATATTAAAATTAAATCTCTGCAGAAGTTCCTTTCAACTCAGGTGTAAGGTACAACTAGAAAATTAAAAATCAAAGTTTTAGTGGAGAAAATACGTTGATGAAGGTTTAGGTTATTTTTAAATATTTTTAACATTACCCGCTTTAATTTGAAATCAGTTAATGCACTTATTCAAGGTAGCGAGAGAGCGAGAGATATCTTTCATAGATTAAAGAGTACTACTATTTGAAGCTTTAGTACAATATGTAAAGATTGTAATATAAACAATAACTTAAATAGAACCTTCACTTTATGTTCTTATATGTTTACATTGCATATCCCTGTGCAATGTTGTAAAATGTGAATTGGATTGGCTTTGGACTGATACTGGACAGGTGATACACACAAGCAAAAAGTTACTAAACTGAAACAATGTACGTAAGAAGTTTTTTTTTTTCATAGAAAAAATAATTCATTATGCTTATATATATTCATTATGCTTATATATATACAGTGTCATATAAAACAATTTTTTGCGTGTATATATATAAATATAAGCCAGTTCAACTAGATATTATGCTTGTTTCTGATATCTATTTAGTATCTTCCGTTGATTTGTTGAATGGGAATGTTACTCCAAGGAATCCTTTTGCAGTTTTTGTAGTAGTGTTTAATGTTTTCTGGCAGCATTTTGAGGTTTGATATAAAGCAGAGAGCATACCTGTACATGTAAATGGTAGCAAAGCCTTTCTTTACAAACTTGAAGAGTAGAGGCGCTCATAATTCTCATTCCTTCTGCTTCAACATTCTTCAATAGGTTTGAGAAAGCATTGTCTTGATCCTTCAGAATGCATCCTTGTATGATCAATTCACCTTTCGCCACTTCATGTACCGACACTGTGGGTGCTTGATCAAGTTCTGATGATTGGGGATTTTTGCTGAGGTTTTGCTCATTATCAATTGTTGATAGCAAATTACTCTTCTTGAGAGTTAGCTTCTCTATTTCATTTTCTAGCTCTGGAATGTAATCAAGAGCTCTATCAATAATCAACGGGGCGCTCCTCCTCTTCTGTAAAGTTTTCAAGAAGCAAAATGAATTTTTCTAGAATATTCAAAATGCTATTGATTTCTATATGTGTGTATGTGTGTGTTGCATTAATTGTGATTTGTTGAAGTATTCACTTGATCCAAAAAGTTTAAACTAATAGTGAAGATCTCAGCTATACTATTTCGAACTTTTCTAAATTTTAACATGACCCCTTATGTGCAAAATTCTTGTTTTACTTTTATAGGTCGTGACTTAAGACCTCACGTGCATGTATAGTTGCAACCAACCAGAATATTTTATGAGCATTATAGGGATTCAAATACTAGATCTAGATTGTTGCATAGTTTTAGTTTAATCA
Source organism: Boswellia sacra (assembly GCA_013180625.2). Lineage (NCBI taxonomy): Eukaryota > Viridiplantae > Streptophyta > Magnoliopsida > Sapindales > Burseraceae > Boswellia > Boswellia sacra. Next base: position 5,318 of record SNVD02012245.1, on the reverse strand, counting down.
CTTAACCTAAAAAGTTAAAATAAGAGGTAAATGACAAATTATCATAACACATTCCAAGATTTTCTTATAAGCTCCAAAAATAAGTATATATTCCAAGATTTTTAGATCTCCAAAAATATGTCTAATTAGTTCTTATATAGAGCAAACCTAAGAGTGTTTAGGGTTTTGTATTAAGGCATCATTAAATGATATAATGTTGAATGTTCTTTGGGTCATCCTATCTACATTAGGCCTCTTAAGTCTTGTACTTCGTAGGCGTGAAAAATCCTTCACTTTAATCATATGAGAGAGAGAGAGAGAGAGAGAGGGAGACGGAGAAAGAGCTATTAATGGTGCGTGTGTCAACCTTCTTTCTTCGAGAATCGGATGGTAGCAATGCTCCAAGAGCCAAGTAGGATGCATTGAGCTTCATCCTCCGCACTTTCTCCTTGGCATTATGTTCTTGCTTCTTTGAAATCGACCCATCTTCTTCACTGAGTTTAACAACATTTTCTTCAGTTTGTAAACGCTTCAACGTATGCCTTCCCTCCCTTATATTACCTTTAAGTCTTTCTCCAACTACTCCTTTCTCGACGCTGAGGCCAACCAGTGCTGAAGCTTCTTGTTCAGGCAACATCCTTGAATCGAATCCTCCACTAATGTCATGGTTTTGATCAATATTAGTAAGCGACGCGCTTCCTTCCTCAATTTCCCTTGAATTAACGCAAGAGTCAAAACAGTTTGACAAATTGGCCTCATTGCAGTTCTTCAAACTACGTTCTTGCAATTCCCCGTGAATGCTTGGCTCCAAAGTAGCTGAATTTTGATGCTCAAGAAATATACTCGGATCAAACAAGTCAATACTTCTTTCTTCTAAAATTGGGCACGAACTGTTATTGGTAATCGGTTCAGTCAATGCATCCTTCTCAAGAGATGAATTTAACTCAGAAAAATTAGTTGTGGTTGTGATTTCTTTGATAGGTAGTATGCTCTCTTCTTGGTAAAATGAATTAGATGGAATAATATCTGAAACTTCAAGTGGATCACCAGACGAACTCTTATCTCCTTTACGCTCGAATAGTTTAGTTTGCAGTGATCTTTCATCGAATCTAGCCTCGGCCACTGAAGATTTTCTAAGCTGAAATATACTCTGGTCAAAACTGCTATCAATGTAATCCTCGATAGCTAGAAAGATGCTGCTATCTTCACCAAATGGCCAAGAGTTGTCCAACTTGCTGAATGGCGACATGATGAAGTTGTGATAACCTACATGCATATATTAAGAGAGAAGACATTAATTATACAATTATACACCAAGCTATTTACGATGATATATTCCTTGATTCAAAGCCAGGCCAGATGATTCAATCATTAATAGGTTCCTCTGAAGTGTATGGATTAGAATATTTACTAACTGAAAGATAATTGAATTCATGCTATTGATAATCGGGGACAAAAAAAATTAAAGGTAATTTTAAAACCCTAATTAAGAAAGATCTTCTTCATGAACACTTTATGTATGAGGAGGAAGATGCTTATGTTTCTTATTTTTCATTGCAAAAACACGCTACTTCCATCATTTATATACACGATCGGGCTCAAACCCGATAGATGTGATGTAGCATGGAATGTGCAGGTAAGAAATTGAATCATTTATATATATTTTATAGCTTTATTTTCAGAAACAACCAAGTCATCTTGGTAATTAAAGCTACAAAACCCTAGTCGATTTCCAGTCTATTCTAAAAACCATTCATCTAACAAGGTAGAAAAAGTTCAAGTAAACATGTGTAGGTTCTTCTTTAATTACACGGAAAATCAAAGTAATTAGGTAGTTGAAATGGTTGAAATTGGTATCGTTACAAAGTCCAAATGCAAAATCTATCTGCTTATGCATGAAGAAAGCATAGACTGATGAGAAAAAGAAAGAACATGAAGAGAGACATTTTTGCAGTGAGGACTGAGGACTCACCTTCAGACGCCATTAATTTCCATCTCTAATCATTCATTAGAGCACCAGAGAGAGAGAGAGAGAGAGAAAAGTAGATAATTGGATAAGAAACTATATATAGACAGAGATAATTATCATTTTCGAATGTTTATAATAGACATTGAAACTCATACGAAGTTGATTATGAATATATTAGAAACAAGAATAAAATGAGCATATTTGTAGTGTCTTTATAGGCGAGACACCTAGTTAGCCTACGCCCGATAATATAAGTAAATGAAAAGTAATAATCGAGAAAAATATATAGGTGACGTAATGGCTTTCCTCAAAGAGCAGTTAATAAAATGAATAAAACGCATAATTATGAAAAGTCAATGTCATATTAGGACAATTAATTAGTTTAATTATTGCCTCAATTGAAAAATAATAATAATCGAAAGTAATGGATAATTATTTTGGGAGTAAGATATATATATATTTACTTATTTAGCCAAGTCAAGAGAGAACTACTACATGCTTTGGATATATGCCTTCATACTAACTGCAATACATATAGATATGTTTTATAATACCAACGTGGCATAGCTAATAATCCAGATCAACCTCTGTACGTAATGGAAAAAAAGTACATAATTAATCAAAATCATGTCAGTGCAAAGCCGAGAAGAGCCCTGTAAATATCATATGTATATAGGTTACTATTAGTTGAAGCACATATCAAACGCAGATTGAGCATATATGAACAAGCAGAAACTTTTGGTAAACTATGTGAACTTTTCAATTTTAAAGCTAGCTGTTGAATAGTTTCTGCATTTATATATAAAGAATTATCTATAGACATGTTTCGAAATTAAAATAATCCATAGATCCCTGATGCATGGTGAGAGTTGGTAATTAAAATTTAATCGAGACTAGGTAGCTTGGAGGACCGACCAGAAATGAATGCACTACACTCTTACAAATCTCTGATATAGACATCTATTTCAAATACTATCAATCATGACGAGGATGGGCGATATAGATGAAAACTAATGTTTTTTTTTTTAAAAAAATTATATATGTGTATAAGTTACCAAGTTTTAATTTATAAGACTGGACGACATATAGATAATAATAAAATGTTGACTGAATACGTCGATTTTGAGTTGAGATTTTCAAAATGAATTAATAGAAGAGTTAAAATATCTCAAAAATGGAGTAACAGAGAAGATGGAATAAATAATTAATATTAAGAGGTTAGAACTTTAAAAGAAAATAATGATAATTGAGAAACAGAGAGTATTTCGTACTTTAATTATCCTGTTGTGAACATAACGCTTATGAAAAACTCTTGATTTCCAACTTTGATATAATAATTTTATTCTTTCAAACCTGTCTTGATCCTGAATGTAGAAAAGTAGTGACATGTTGAACTTGCTTTCTGGCAGAAGCCGCCTTAAAAATTATCAAATTTTCCAATAAGTTTCTTGTTGGAACTTCTGAACCGCCAGCATTTAGGAGATTTTCTTCTTCTTCTCTTTTTTGTTTTTCCCTTTTTTTTCTAACGATAATGAAGTCATTGAAATGAAAAAAAAAAATCATAATTAATATAAAGGAAATAATGGGAAAACAGATTACAAACCCTTCAAAACTAAGGCAAACTAGAAATATATATCAAAACGGTAGATCATAATATCATGACATCAGATCTACTGTCGACATAGACTTTCATAGCAATCTGTTCATGGAAGCAATTAACATGGGAAGTACCAAAGAGAAGAGAAGAGAAATATTAAAAAAAAAAAAAAGGAAAGAAGAAGAAGAATGCATAAGACGCTGGGCAAGAAGAAAGAGGGTAAATAAACTTGATTCTTCAGTTACATATTCGATATATGCATCACTGATCGACAATTGAAAATAATATAAATTAAGTAGAGATTATACAGATTATAAGTTCTCTGTAAGACTGTACTAATAAATTATAGTAAACATACTCATCTTGTGCATGCAGTACAAAAATATATATGAAGTACATTGCTTTCTATGCAGTACAAGGCACCCTTCACTTGCACCGTACCGCACATTCTAGCATAGGAAATATATATAAATAGAGATTATATATAATACTTTCTTGGGTTTTGTTTAAATTAAGAAGGTAAGGTTCGATTTCTTTCCTTTCTTCACGAATTAATTATTGTTTCATGTGCTGCAACACCTTTATTCCCCTTCTCCTTTTCCAAAATTTGCTCTCATATCCTTAAAATTTCTCATTCAGGAGGCATAAAATCAAGAAAAAAGTTGTTAAATCCCTCAAATAAGATAAAGTCTACATATAACTACTGCATATACAACCAACTAATCAAACACATATCATATATCATATAATGCAACCACTCCATCTATAATTAACGCCTATAAGATAGAATTGTTTTTGCAGTTTTTCTCCCACAAGAAGAAGCTAGCAAAAGTAGACAAACAGCAGACGACACCCGAGCCTCGTTGGTGGTTGGTAATTTTTTCACTTGTGGTAACTGGGAGGCTTGGTGGGAGCAAGGCAGCTCTGCCCCTCGAGCCGTTTGTTGAGTACGTTTTTGTATTTTAGATTTTGGGCCTCTCAACGGGCCTAAATTTGTCTCATGAGGCCTTTTCAACCATTTTATATTTATCACACCCGCCCAGGAATGGAGCGTGAAAGCAAAGCATCGTGGAGTTGGCTCAAGTTAATACGGATTCGCTTAGATTGCGGGCCTTGCACGCTACTGTTACTGTAAGGCGTGTTGAACTCAACTGTTAATTTTAGTTACTTGTTTTCTTACGAAGTGCAATAGCGTTACATATTTCAAATTAAATTTGTACGATCTTTTTTTCTTTTAATTTTATATATTGGATATAATTTTTCATTCCTATAATAGCTCAAAGAACAAACCCAGATCAAGATCCAAAGCAAAGTTTCTCATCAGACAATTTTCACAGCCACTCTTATCCGATATCCATTTCGATTTTAATTTGATACATTACTCTAAACTTATTTGTAATTTAGATGGACAATGTGATTGTTATGCACAAGCGAAAGCGATAACCAACAGAACAACCAAATGCACAACCACAACTATGCCAGATAATTGAATATAATAACAACTAAAGAGGCAACCAATCAACCACAATGCAGAAATAGAAAACACACCAGGATTTAACGAGGTTCGGTATAAATATCTACGTCCTCGGGCGCCGCTGAATAAACTTTTCACTATCTTCAAAGAGAATACAAACTTTTAGACCACAATACAAATACCACAACTATTGGGCCAAACTGCAATTATGATAAGTGTCTATTTATGTATTATTTTCATATCAATTCGTCCATGTTTCTTTGCTATATTCCTTGGTATTTTTATGTTTTTGTGTGGTT